>CM028136.1:880717500-880785000 GCA_016271365.2 Neoceratodus forsteri
TGTGGTGGGGAAGGCAAAGCAGAAGACACAGAGAGGGAAATCAGCAGAGAGAGGAGGAAATTGGTCTCATATGGAGAAAGCAGCAAGGCTGAGCAAATTGCGATCCGAGTGCTGAAGGAACTGGCGATGTCCTGCAAACCCCTGATGGAGCTCTTCAGCATTTTTCTGAGGACAGGGTGGGTGCCCCAGTGTGAGTGGTGGTATACAGTGCCTAGCCATGCGAGGATCAAGGGAGGTGGCAGGGAACTACAGGACCATCAGCCTGACATTGATAGTGGGCAAGGTAATAGAGGACATTGTCAAGGAGAGACTAGGGGGACCTGGAAAAGTTGGGGAGCTTGGATGATAGACAGCATGGGTTCATCATGTGGAAATCATGTCAGACTAACCTTGTTGAGTTCTTTGACTGGCCGATGAGTGCCATGGACCTGGGAAGACCAGTTGACATCCTCTTTCTTGACTTCAGCAAGGCATTTGACTCTGTTCCTCACATGGGCCTGTTGAATAATGAAGGAGAAATGGGGTTGGGGAACCAGAATTTATTTGTATTTATTTATTTACTTTTTGTTGACCCGGTAAGTGCACTAGACAAATTCTGCCTATTTTCAGGCATGACTCAGGGGAGGGCGATACAGATGGATGCCCACTGACCTTGAAGCAGATTAAGCTGTTGGTGGTATTTTTATTGAATGAGGGAAATTTGGCCAGGAAACTGGGGCCCCTCTTTTCGATAAGTGCCATGGGATCTTTAACATCCACCTGAATTATCACCAATCCAGGCAGATGGGACCTCGGTTTAGCATCTCATCGGAAAGACGCATCCCAGAAGTGCAACACCCCTCTCATGCTGCACTACAGTGTCAGTACTGAGATATTAACCCAAGTGCCAGAGGTGGGAACTGAACCCACAGCCCTTTGATCTCCCAGCCTCTGAGGTGAGTGTGCTACCTACTGAACCACTGACACTGCACATGATCAGGTGGATAGGAAATTGTCTCCAGAACTGGACCCAGGGGGTCATAGTTGGAGGGATAGTCGCATCCCCAAGAATGGTCATTACTGGAGTGCTTGGGCCCCTCCTGTTCAATGCCTATGTATCTGACATTAGGAGATGCAACAGGAGTGAGCTGAGTCTCTTTGTGGATGACTCAAAACTTGGAGCGGTGGTGGATGGGGTGGAGGGAGGGTGGTCCTACAGGGGAACCTGGAGGCTCTGTAAAGGTTGTCTAGAAAGTGGAAGCTGAGGTTCAAAGCAGGAATATGCAGTGTACTGCACCTGGGAGCCCAAAACCTAAGCCAATTCGACACCCTGGGGAGGAAATGCTATAAGTATTGATGGCTGAGAGGGACCTGGGGTGGTAGTAGATGTCAAGATGAATGACTCAGAGAGTTGTCGGAGGGCAGTGGCAGAGGCCAACATGATGCTTGGATGTCATTAGGGGCTCACCTCCAGGAGGAGAGAGAAGTATTAACCAATGCATAACTGCTTTCTGGTGAGGATAAACCTCGAGTACTGCAGGTAGTTCTGGAGGCCACATTTAAAGAGGGACATTGAACTCCTTGAGAAAGGGTCCAGAAAAGGGCAACCAAATTGATTTTGGGTTTGTGGGAAAGGATCTAAGGGGAGAGGCTCGAAGAGCTAAATATGTACATTGGAAGAGAGAAGGACTGGGGAGAAGTGATAGAGGTTTCAACAGATGAAGTGGCAAATAGGGAAGGAGCAGTCAGGTATACTCTGAAGAAAGGAGGTGCACTTTAGAGGCATGGGTGGAAGCAAAGGAGGCACGTGGCTACTTCACACTGAGAGGGTGGGTGGGTGTTATGGCCCCGCCGTGGCCTCGGTGGATGTAGGAAATGGTGGAGGGGTTCCAGAAGGGGTGGGTTCTGAAAGCAATAACCAGTGCATTGAGAAAATCCAGGACTGGGAAGGCAGAAGCCAAAAAGGGAGAGGGGGCAGCAAGATCAGTTAACAGGGTGGGTGCTGACAAAATGAGAAGACAGAAAAAAACATTAGGCTTATTGTTCTGGCATTTTAGAATTTCACTATGTTAGTATATTATATTATATTATATTATATTATATTATATTATATTATATTATATTATATTATATTATATTATATTATATTATATTATATTATATTATATTAATCACCACTCTGTAACAGGGATAATTTCACACAGTTAAGCACAACACTGTAACAGAGAGTATAGTACTCATTGTTTTGAACGGCACTGCAACAGAGATGATTTTAATCGTGTTTGAGATAAGGTAACAAATAAATTAGTACCACACTGTCACAGAGATAAATTAACACGTAATTACTTAATTTATTACTTATAATATTATAGCACCTCACCATTATATTATATTATATTATATTATATTATATTATATTATATTATATTATATTAATCATTACTTCTTAACAGGTATAATTTCACCCAGTTAAGCACAACACTCTAACAGAGCTCATTGTTTAGGACCACAATCCAAGAGAGGCAATATAACTGTTGTTTGACATAAATTAACACACAGATTAGCAGCACACTGTCACAAAGATAATTTAGCACATTTAATCATTACACAAATACAGAGATAATTTAGCAATAATTCAACTTCTCACACTAACACAGATATTTTAATATATAGTTTAGCACCACTATGTCACATCAATAATTCAACCCAGTTATAATACCACACCCATTATATTGTATCATATTATATCTCAATATATTGTATCAGATTATATTGTATTATACTATCTTATATTAATCACCACTGTCACACTAATTTCATGCAGTTAAGCACAACATTGAAAGAGAGAGTAATAAATGCATTGTTTAGACTCTCAGCACAAGAGATACAATTTAACCTATGTTTGAGATAATGTTACACATAGTAAAATAAAATAATATAATATATCATATCATGTCATATAATATAATATGATGTTGTGTTATAATATTATAACTATTAAAGCAATTAACTGTGTTAATTTTTCTCTGTGAAAGTTTGGTGCTTCTATTGTAGAGAGTTTTTAAACAATGAGTTAGATGCTCTCTTTTACAGTCTTATGCTTCACTGCATGAAATTACACCTGTTACAGAGTGGTGATTATTGTAATATAATATAATATAATATAATATAATATAATATAATATAATATAATATAATATAATATAATATAATATAATATAATATAATATAATATAATATAATATAATATAATATAATGTGGTGTTATAATATTTATCTATTATATTAATTAACTCTGAAAAATTTATGTCCATGACAGTGTGGTACTAAACTGTAATAAAATATCTCTGCGATAGTGTGGTGCTGAACTATGTGTAAATTATCTCAAACATGAGATAAATTGTATCTCTTATATTGAGAAGCTAAACAGTTAGTTAAATTCTGTCTGCTACAATCTTGTGCTTAACTGTGTATTATTATGCCTGGATATGATATGATATGATATGATATGATATGATATGATATAAAATAATTTATTACAATGGAATATGATATCATATATGATATGATACAATATAAAGGTGTACTCTTAAAATATAACTGCATTAATTTATGTCTTTAGCAGAGTGGTGTTAAACTGTTTAAAATATCTCTGTTAATCAGTAGTGTCAGTAGTGTCAATCTGTTGGTGAAATTACCTCAAAAAAGAGTTTAATTGTCTCTCGAATACTGTGATTCTAAACAATGTGTAAAATTCTCTCTGTTACAATGTTGTGCTTAACTGTGTGAAATGATCTGATATGGAGCAGTGAGTAACATAATATAATATAATATGATATAAAATAATATAATATAATATTATTATAATACAGTACAATATAATATTATGTAATTTAATATAACAAAAAATAATGTGATATGATATGAAATGATAGATGATATGATAAGAAATAATGTGATATAATATAATGTCATATAATATAATATGATGCAATATAATATAACATAAAATAATATAATGTAATGGTGTGGTAATGTAATATGATATGATTGATATGATATGATATGACATTGGATATGATAAGAGATGCTGCAATATTATAATATATTATGATATGATAAGAAATGAGGTAATATAATATAATGTAATAATATTATGCATAAAATAATAAATAATATAATATAATATAATCTAGAGGTGTGATATTATAATAGTATAACTATTAAATTAATTATGTGTTAATTTATCCCTGTATCAGAGTGATGCTAAACTATGTGTAAAATCAGCTCAAACATTGGTTAAATTACTCTTTTGAGGTGTGGTTTTAAACAATGAAATAAATGCTCTGTTTTACAGTATTCTGCTTAACTGTGTGATACTGTGTGATACCTGCTATGTAGTGGTGATTACTATAACATCATGTTATATAATACATTACAGTAATATAATATATTAATATATAAAATAATTAAATACAATGTAATATAATATAATAGGATATGAGGTAGTGTAATGTGCTCTCATGTTATGTCATGTGATATGATATGATATGATATGATATGATATGATATGATATGATATGATATGATATGATATGATATGATATGATATGATATGATATGATGTGATATGATATGGAAGGATACTATGTAATATAATAATGTGGTGTTATTGTATTATATCTATTACATTTATTAACGATGTGTCATTTTTTTCTGTGACAGTGTGCTGTTAAACTTACTGCTAAAATGTATCTCCCAATGGTGTGTTGCTGAATATGTTTTAAATTACTACTATAAAAGTGTGCTGCTTAAATGTGTTGCATTATCTCTGTGACAGTGTGGCACTAATTAAGGAGTTAAATTTTCTCAAACATTGGTTAAATTGTCTCTGTTGCAGTGTGTTTCCAAACAATGAATTAAATTATCTCTTTTACAGAGTTGTGCTTAACTTTTACATAATATAATATAAAATAATATGATAATATAATATAATATCATACAATGTGATACAATGCAATATATTATGATAAGACATGGTATTATTTAATGTAATATAATATAATATACCATAATATAATATGTATTATCATATAATATACTAAAACAGTGAGGTGTTATAATACTATAACAATTAAATTAATTAACTATGTGTTAATTTGTCTAATAATTGTAATCTAACAAAATATAACACAATGCAATACAATACAATGCATTATGATATGGCAGGATATGATATAATATAAGATTATGTCATACAATATTGTATAATATAGTATAGTATAATATAATATTATATGATATGTTATGGCATGATATGATTTGTTACAAGATGTGAAGTGATATGATATGAAATAATATGATATTATATTGATGTGATGTGATATGACATACTATGAAACAATATATGATATAATATAATAAAATAAAATATAATATAATAGTGTGGTGTAATAATATTATAAATATTAAATTAATTATTTGTTAATTTATCTATGTGACAGTGTGATGCTAATTTATGTGTAAAATTATCTCAACCATGGGTTGAGTTCTGTTTGTTGAAATGTGTTTCAAACAATGAGTTCAATGCTCTCTGTTACAGCGCTGTGCATAACTGTTTAAAATTATCCTTGTCATGGAGTGGTGATTAATATAATATAATATAATATAATATAATATAATATAATATAATATAATATAATATAATATAATATAATATAATATAATATAATATAATATAATATAATAAAATGTAATGTAATACAATATAATATAATATAATATAATATAATATAATATAATATAATATAATATAATATAATATAATATAATATAATATAATATAATACAACGTTATACAATAAAATACAATATTATATAATGTAATGTAATATAATATAATATAATATAATATAATATAATATAATATAATATAATATAATATAATATAATATAATATAATATAATATAATATAATATAATATAATATAATATAATATAAATTATGATATATGGTATGATATGATAAGGTATATGCTATGATACAATACAATGTTGTGCTATTATAACTGCATTATGTTATCTCTTTGACAGAGTGGTGTTATCTCCGCAATAGTGTGGTGCTGAACTATGTGTTAAAATATCTTTGTAAGAATATTCTGATTAAATGTGTTACATTATCTCTGTGATAGTGTGTTGCCAATCTGTTGGTGAAATTATCTCAAACAAGTGTTTAATTGTCTCTAGAGTAGTGTGGCTCTAAACAATGTGTAAAATGCTCTATGTTACAATGTGGTGCTTAATTACATGAAATTTTATCAGTTATGAAGTGGTGAGTAACATAATATAATATATATTATAATATAATATAATATTGAATAATGCAATATAACATAATATGATATAATATAATATAAAAAATATAAATGCGTTGTTTTATAATATTATAAATATTAAATTAATTAACTATGTGTTAATTTATCTGTGTGACAGTATGATGCTAAACTGTGTTAAATTAACTCTGATTGTGTTGTGCTAAACTATGTGTTTATTTCTGTGACAATGTGGCACTAAAACTTTGTGATAAATTTTGTCTGTGACAGCGTAGTGCTTAACATTGTTAATTTATCTCTACCACTATGCAATGCCAAACTTTGTGTTAAATTATCACTTTGAGAATGCAATGCTAAACTCTTTTAAAATGTTTCTTTCACAGGGTGGTGCTAAACTGTGTGTTAAATTAACTCCCAGAGTGAGGTATTAAACAATGTTTTGAAATACCTATGTGACAGTGCAGTACTAAAACTGTGTAAATTTATTTCTTTGACAGTGTAAAGCTGAAATATGGTTTAACTTATCTCTATCACAGTGTTGCTCTAAAGTATGTGTTAAATTATCTCTGTAACAGTGTGGTGCTTAAATGTGTTACATTATCCATGTGACTGAGTGTTGCTAATTTATCTGTTAAATTGTCTCAAACATGGATTAAATAGTAAAATAATCTCTGTTGTAGTGTGGTTCTCATCAATGAGTTATATGCTCTCTGTTTCTGTCTATTACTTATCTGTGTGAAATCATCTTTGTGACAGTATGGTGATAAATGTAATGTAACAGAGCATTACATAACATTACATAACATAACATTGCAGTGCTAAACTATGTGATGCTTTCACTGTGCGAGAGCACTGCTAAACTGTTTTAAATTGTTTCTGTTGCAGTGTGGTTCTAAACAATGAGCTAAATGCTTTCTCTTTCAGTGTTGTGCGGTGATTAATATATTATAAAGTAATATATAACATGAGAACATAACATCACATCACATACCTAACATAAATTAATATAATGGTGTGGTGTTATAAGTATTAAATTACTTTACTATGTGTCAAATTATCTCTGTCACACTGCAGTGCTAAACTGCTTGTTAACTTACCACTATGAAAGTGCAATGATTAACTGTCTTAAATGGTTTCTTTTACAGTGTGGTGCTAAACTTTGTGTAGAAATGTAACTGTAATATGGAGTTGCTAAATTGTGTGTTAAATTATCTATCTGACATCTTTGGGTTACTTTATCTCGCAAGACAGTGTGCTGATAAACTATATAATTTTCTCTGTGACAGAATGATGCTGAATGTTGTGTTAAAATACCTCTGATAGTATGGTGCTGAACTATGGTTTAAAGTTTATGTGTGTTGCTCAAAATGATGTGGAAAGTTTTCTCTTTAATAGGTGGTGATAATTTATGTGTAACATTATCTCTCTGATATCTGTGGGTTACTTTATCTCGCAAAACAGTGTTGTGATCAACTATTTAGAGAGATATCTCTGTTTTAATGTGCTGAACTTTGGTTTAAATTATTGCTACAACTGTGTGGTTCTAAAGTATATGTTACATTATCTCTGTGACAGTATGGTGCTAATTTATTAGTTAAATTATCTCAGACATGGATTAAATAGTTTCTGCCGCAGTGTTGTTCTAAACAATGAGTTAATTGGTCTCCATTTCAGCGTTGAGCTTAACGCTGTGAAATATATTAAGTTAAAGTGTGGTGATTAGTACAATATAACATACTATATCATAACCTACCATAACCTACCATAACATAACATAACATAACATAGCATAGCATAGCATATCATATCACAGCACAGCACAGCACAGCACAGCATAGCATAGCATAACATAACATAACATAACATCACAACATAACATAACAATGCTGTGGTGCTATAACTTTTTCATTTCTTAACTATGTGTTAATTTCTCTCAAAGTGTGATGCTAAACAATGTGTTAGAATGTTATTGTGAGAGTGTGAAGATAAAAGTATGTGCTAAATTACCTCAGTAACAGTGTGGTGCTTAAAATTGTTACATACTCTCTGTGAGAGTGTGGTCCAAATTTATGTGTTGCATTATCTCAAACATTGGTGAAATAGTCTCTGTTGCAATGTTGTGGATAACTACATGAAATTATGTCTGTTATGGTGTGGTGATTAACATCACATCACATAAAATAGCATAACATAACACCATAAAATAATATAATGGTGTGGTGTTATAACTATTAAATTATTTAGCTAAGTGTTAATTTATGTCAGACAAAGTATTGTGCTAAACTATGTGTGAAATTCACTCTGACAGTGTGGTGCTAAACTAGATGTAAATTATCTCAGTGACAGTATAGTGCTGAAGGATGTGTTAAATTATCACTGTGAGACTGCAAGGCTAAACTGTCTTAATTGTTTCTTTTAATGTGGTAGTGAAAACTGGTTCTAAACAATGCAGTGTGCATCTTTGGCAGTGTGGTGCTAATCTGTCAGTTAAATTAACACATAGTTTAGCACCACTGTTATTAACACATAGTTAAGTAATTTAATAGTTATAACACAACACCAATATATTATTTTATGTTAGGTATGTGATGTTATGTTCTGATACGATATATTACTTTATAATATATTAATCACCACACAGTTAAGCACAACACTGAAAGAGAGAGCAGTTAACTCAATATTTAGAACCACACTGCAACAGAAACAATTTAACTCTTGTGTGAGATAATTTAACACAAAAATTAGCACCACACTGTCAAAGACCTAATTTACTGCATAGTTTATCACCATAGTGTCTTGCATGTTAAAAAACCGATAGATGACGGGGAGATTATTTAACAAATAAATTAGCCCAACTCTGATATAGAGATAATTTTCACATAATTTAGAGACACACTGTGATATATAGATAGTCTAGACCATAGTTCAGCACCACACCATCACAGAGGTATTTTAACATACAGTTTAGTATCACATTGTAAAAGAAGCAATTTAAAACAGTTTAGCAGTGCACACTCACAGTGATAACATCACATAGTTTAGCACTGTAATGTTATGTTATGTTATGTTATGTTATGTTATGTTATGTTATGTTATGTTATGTTATGTTATGTTATGTTATGTTATGTTATGTTATGTTATGTTATGTTATGTTATGTTATGTTATGATGTAACACTGTGAGTGTGCACTGCTAAACTGTTTTAAATTGCTTCTTTTACAATGTGGTACTAAACTGTATGTTAAAATACCTCTGTGATGGTGTGGTGCTGAACTATGGTTTAGACTATCTATTACATTTATCTCTATAATCTAACAAAGATAATTTCACACAGATAAGTAAAAGACAGAAACAGAGAGCATATAACTCATTTATGAGAACCACACTGCAAAAGAGAGTATTTAGCTATTTAACCCATGTTTGAGATAATTTAACCCATAAATTAGCAACACACTTTCACATGGATAATGTGAAATATAACTCATTTAAGCACCACACTCTTACAGAGATAATTTAACACATACTTTAGAACCACACTGTGATAGAGATAAGTTAAACCATAATTCAGCTTTACACTGTCAAATAAATTAATTTACACAGTTTAATATTGCACTGTCAATTAAAAACATTGTTTAATAGCACACTCTCAGAGTTAATTTAACACACAGCTTAGCACCACCCTGTGAAAGAAACTTTTTAAAAGAGTTTAGCATTGCACTCTCACAATGAGAATTTAACACAAAGTTTGGCACTGCATTGTGGTAGAGATAAAGTAACAATGTTTAGCACTACACTGTCACAGATATAATTTATCACATAGTTTTAGTGCTGCAATGTCACAGAGATAATTAAACACATAGTTTAGGACCACACTCCCAAAGTTAATTTAACACACAGTTTTGCACCACACTGTAAAAGAGACAATTTAAGATACTTTACCATCGCACTCTCACAGTTATACTTTAACACAAAGTTTTAGTGCTGCATTGTCACAGACGTAAACACATAGTTTAGCACCACACACTTAGAGTTAATTTAACACAAAGTTTGGCATTGCATTGTGGTAGAGATAAAGTAACAATGTTTAGCACTACACTGTCACACAGATAAATTAAAACATAATTTATTAATTTAATATTTATATTATAACACAACACTATTATATTACATTATATTATATTATATTATTTATTTTATATTACATTATATTATACTATATAATTTTATATTATATTAATCACCACTACGTAACAGGCATGATATCACACAGTTAAGCACAACACTGTAAAAGAGAGCATTTATTTCATTATTTAAAACTACACAACAATTTAATCCTTGTTTTAGATAATCTTACTCATAGTTTAGCAACACTCTGACACAAGGATAAATTAATAAGTAATTAATTTAATAGTTATACTTTTATAATTGAACTCCACTATATTATAATATGTTATATTATATTATAGTATATCATATTATACTATATTATTTTATATGTTATACTACATTACAATGCATTATATTATAATACATAATTTCTTATCATATCGTGATATATCTTATCATATCGTATCATATCATATCATATCAAGTCATATCATATATCAATTCAAATTACATTGCATAATAATATATTATATTATATTATATTATATTATATTATATTATATTATATGACATGACATGATATATTATATTATTTTACTATGTGTAACATTATCTCAGCAATGAGTTAATTGTATCTCTTGTGCTGAGAGTCTAAACAATGAGTTAATTATGCTCCATTTCAGTGTTGTGCTTAACTGCGTGAAATGATCAGTGTGACAGAGTGGTGATTAATATAAGATATTATAATACAATATGATATATGATATGATATGATATGATATGATATGATATGATATGATATGATATGATATGATATGATATGATATGATATGATATGATATGATATGATATAATGCTGTGGTATTATAACTGCGTTAAATTATCGATGTGACATAGTGGTGTTAAACTATGTGTTAAAATATCACTGTGACAGTGTGGTGTTGAATTATGTGTTAAATTGTCACTGTAACTGTGTAACGATTAAATGTGGTAAATTATCTTTGTAACAGTGTGTGGCTAATCAGTGTGTTAATTTATCTCAAACAAGAGGTATATTTCCTCTCGTATTGTGGTTCTAATCAATGAGTTATATGCTCTGATACAGTGTTGTGCTTAACTGTGTGAATTTATCCCTGTTACAGAATGGTGATTAATATAATATAACATAACATAACATAACATAACATAACATAACATAACATAACATAACATAATATAATATAATATAATTTAATATAATATAATATAATACAATACAATACAAAGTAATATAATATAATATATAATATAATACAAAACAATTTAATATCATGTAATATAGTATAATATAATATCATATAATATAAAATAATATAATATAATATGCTAACATTCTAAAATGCCAGAACAATAAGCCTAACGGTCTTTTCTGTCTGCTCATTTAGTCATACCCACCCTGTTAACTGACCTTGCTGCCCCCTTCTCCCTCTCTGGCTTCTGCCTTCCCAGTTCTGGATTTTCTCACTGCACTGTTTTTGCTTCCAGAACCCCACCCCTTCTGGAACCCCTCCACTGTTTCTGCTTTAACTAGAAACTTAGGCAGTGCATTCCATGACTCCACCACCCTTTCAGTGAAGTAGCACCTCCTTCTTTCTCCACTGACTCTCAACCTAGAGCTTCCACCTGTTCCCTCTAAGTGCCCCACCTCCTTTCTTCAGAGTATCCTGACTGCTCCTCCCTATTTACCCTTTCATGTGCATGAAAACCTTTATCATTTCACCTCAGTCCCTTCTCTCTTCCAATGTGTACATATTTAGCTCTTCGAGCGTCTCCCCTTAGGTCCTTTCCCACAGGCCCAAAATCATTTTGGTTGCTCTTCTCAGGATTCTCTCTCCAGGAGTTCAATGTCCCTCTTTAAATGTGGCCTCTAAACTGCATGCAGTACTCGAGGTTTGTCCTCACCAAGCAGTTATACAGTGGGATTGTTACTTCACTCCTTCTGGAGGTGAGCCCCTAGTGATGCATCCAAGCATCATGTTGGCTTTTGCCACTGTCCTCCTACAACTGTCTGAGTTGTTCATCTTGACACCTACTACCACCCCTGGTCCCACTCAGCCATCAATACTTGTAGCATTGCCCCCCAGGGTGTCGACTTGGCCTCAGTTTCTGGCTCCCAGGTGCAGCATCCTGCAAATTCCTGCTTTGAACATCAGCTTCCACTTTCTAGACAACTTTTCCAGAGCCTCCAGTTCCCTCTGTATGACCACCCCCTCCTCCCCATCCACCACCACTCCTAGTTTTGAGTCATCCACAAAGAGACGCAGCTCACTCCTGCTGCATTTCCTAATGTCAGATTCACAGGCATTGAACAGGAGGGGCCCAAGGACTGATCCCTGAGGGACTCCAATAATGACCCTCATTGGGGATATGACTATCCCTCCAACCACGACCCTCTGGGTCCAGTTCTGGAGACAATTTCCTATCCATCTGATCAACTGGTTCCCCACCCCCCATTTCCCCTACATCATTCAACAGACCCATGTGAGGAACAGAGTCAAATGCCTTGCTGAAGTCAAGAAAGAGGATGTCCACTATTCTTCCCAGGTCCATGGCACTCATCAGCCAGTCATAGAACTCCACAAGGTTTGTCTGACATGTTATCCCCAGGATGAATCCATGCTGTCTATTGTCCAGACTCCCCAACTTTTCCAGGTCCCCCCTAGTCTCTCCTTGACAATGTCCTCCATTACCTTGCCCACTATCAGTGTCAATCTGATGGGCCTGTAGTTCCCTGCCACTCCCCTGATCCCCACTTGTGGCTAGGCACTGTATGCGCTACCTTCCAATCCTGGGGCACCCATCCTGTCCTCAGAGAGATGCTGAAGAGCTCCATCAGGGATTTTGACAGGACATCCACCAGTTCCTTCAGCACTCTGGGATGTAATTTATCTGGCCCTGCTGTTTCTCCATCTTAGGGGACCCAAGGACTTCCCTAACTCTCTCTGCCATGATTTCCACCTCTGCTACCTCATCTTCCTGCTTTGCCTTCGCCACACCTGTCAGTGATGCACCCCTCCCCAGAGGTATAATATAATATAATATAATATAATATAATATAATATAATATAATATAATATAATATAATATAATATAATATAATATAATATAATATAATATAATATAATATAATATAATACCAGACAATACAACACAAAACAATGCAATAAAATTCAATATAATATAATATAGTGGTGTGGTGTTATAATAGTGTAACTATTAAATTAATTTAGTATGTGTTAATTTATCTCTCTCACATTGAGATGCTAAACAATCATCTCAATCATTGGTTAATTTGTTTCTATTGTAATGTGGTTTTAAACACTGAGGCCCGGATATTCAAACTGCTCCCAAAAAGTGAGCAGCAGCAGGAGCTAGCATAAGTCCACTGCAGCCATGGCACAAGAAGTGCTATATTCAAAAACTACACAGCTCAAGATGCACCTGTAGCACACGAATGAATATCACACCACCCGCACCATAGTACAACCAGGGATGTGCAGTTGCACATTTCAGATGTGCCACAGCGCAATCAAGGATGCTCAGTGGAGCAGTCTAGATGCACCATAGTGCACCCAGGGACACAGTGTGGAGCAGGGCAGTAGTGCTACAGCACAACCAGGGATGCACAGGACAGGATCCAGGGGCCCACCACCCATGCCACAAATGGGCAGAGGAACACACTGCAAAACAGACATTGCCACCCACAATCCATGAACTGCAAAACCGGTGGAGAGCTGGAATAACCACCGGCCCATGGACACCAGCAACCAACCTACAGATGGGGCATGGAGCTCCAGCACATCCCCTGGCAAGCTGTGACCAGCACACAAGGAATGCCAACCACCTTGTGCCACACCATCCAACCAATGCAGAGCACACCCTGCACTATGATCCCCATACAGCCAGCCCAGGAGTAGTACCTGACAGTGCAGGATACCCCATGCATGCTACAACCTTCACAGTGACAATGCAACCCTATGTACCAAGGAGCCATGCAAGGCAGCCCCACCATGTGCCCCCTGCAGTAAGTGGCAGCAGAGAGCGATGCAACAGCTGCATCCACAGTGCCACCCTGCACGTCCCCCCAGAGTACAGCTGAGAGACAGACCAAGTGTCAGCAAACGGGGTACCCCACATGCCACAGGACATGGCCTGGACCCCACCACCAGCAGTACAGCACCCTCCCAAGGACACATCCCTTCCCAGCACTGGCCACAACAGCCAGCACAGACACACACAGTGTTGGATGGAAGCATGTGCCACACAGAACAAAGAGTCACCAATACCCCAGCGCACACCAACACAGGGACACAGTAGCAGGTCAACCAAGCCACTGGCATGTGGCCACAGCCACCGTGCACACACAGCCAGCACCCCTACATGGCACAGGTGAGCCAGCCAACCTGGGCAGGCACCATGAAGCTGTATGCCACCAGCATGCGGCCGGAGCACAAGTGACAGACAGTGGAGCACATCCCCTACAACAGACACAACCGACAGCATGGAGGGTGAACAACAACAGTGGAGGCCACTGTTCCTCCGGAGGCAGATGTGGTGATGGGAGGCAACCTGGCATTGTGCCGGGTATAGTGGTTGTCCAACATGGACAGCCACCACTGACATGCCAGCAGACCGTGCATATCACAGACATGCAAGGGAGTCAGTGGCACAGGCCTGCCAACCCAGGCACCCACAGCCATGTGGACCGCTGCACACTCCCACCGCCCATGTCCCACACAGCACTGCCATGGCCATACAGTGATATGGCTTATGCGGTGCAAAGACAGTGGCACAGCCATGTACCTGGTGCACACATGGACCACCATTGATGCACTCCCACACATGCAGTGCCACTGGACAGCATGCATGGCAGTGGTGTCAGTGGATGGTGGGCATGCCCCGCTGTCCACCCTGTTACCCAGCATGCAATACTAATCATGGATGTAAGGCACTCACCATCATCAGGCTGGTCCCTGCACCTCTGTGGTCCTGAATCCCTTCCAGCCTGCTGGTCCTGTAGGCTGCGCCTCCTCCTCCTTGCCCACTGGTGCTCCTCTGGGCCTAAGGTGCAAACATGGAGGAGGAACATCAGTACTATCTGGGAGCAAAGTCCCACACCCCTGTGTGTGTGCAATCCCACACAGCCATACCCATCCACCCCCACCCACCACCACCATGGCCAACATTGGACGGCCCTCCATGTGCTGGACACATGCAACCATGATACCTGTATGGATGTTTACAGTGTATGGATGGGGCACCTACCTGGCCATGGCACTGTTCCCTTCCTGGAATGTGCCCGCAGGCAGGCAAGCCTGTCCGGGTCTGTCCGCTGGAGGTCCCTGTATCGGTGTCAAAACTGCTCGGCCGTGCGCCCGATTCCTGTGGCCTCCTCCAATGCCACCACCACCTCCTCCCATACTGCACTTCTGGCCCTGTCCTGGGGTGCATCACTATAAAATGCCCCAGCATGGGGCTCTACTATGGCCACCAAATTGGACAGCCCCACCTGGCTCCACACAGCAGCCATCTCTACAGCTGGTTGGAGTCAAAATGGCACTCGGTAGCAAGGTCCACCACATGCAGATGCTGCATGGTAGAGCACTGCCATTCCTTATCATGCTGTCACTGAACAGCGTGATAGTTGGGCACAGGGTCAAGGGTCTCTCACGCATGGACTGCCACAGTGCTATTGGTATTCAATGCGTGTAGCATGATTGGGTGCCTGTATGCCCTCTCCTGTAGTGGCCTACCGCGCTATGGCCCCTGTGCACCTATGGCGCCCCAGTGCCACAGTGCCATATATGTGAACAGTGCAGTAGCACCACTGGCACAATGGTGGCAATGCCCTGCATTGCCTCCCGTGCACAGCATGTCAGCAGCATGGCAGGCATCTGTGTCATCACCCCGGGCATGCGCAGTTCGGTATGTAGTGTACAAGTCACAGAAATGTGCACTTGCCTGAGCACGTTCAACACAATCGTGCAAACCACAACAGAGCGATATTCAGCCGGCATATGCAAATCAGCCAATCAACCATTCAATGGCACAGATACTGCATCTGCATCCACTTAAGATTGCACCTCACCTCATTTGTATGCATTGCATTCTAAAAATGTGACATTGGTCAGCATTAGCCATAGTCGGTTATTGCAGTCTGTTGTGGTGAGTTGCATGCTATTTGGGAGTGTGGACTGTGGTGTGTTCAACTTGCATGGGACTGCACAGTCACAGGTAATACTTGCTTGGGAAGAGGTGGCGCATGCTGTCAAGGTAGGTCTCAAACAGGGCATCTGTTTCAGCCTTTGTGACGTTTGGCGTCCTCTTCCTCCCACGTCTCTGTTCCTCTTCCTCCACCTCATGATCGCACCTTATTCATCCTGTGAGAATGACAGGTGTTACCTGTAACTGTGCAGTCCCATGCAAGTTGAACACACCACAGTCCACACTCCCAAATAGCATGCAACTCACCACAATAGACTGCAATAACCGACTATGGCTAATGCTGACCAATGTCACTTTTATAGTGCAATGCATGCAAATGAGGTGAGATGCAATCTTAAGTGGATGCAGATGCAGTATCTGTGCCATTGAATGGTTGATTGGCTGATTTGCATATGCCGGCTGAATATCGCACTGTTGCACTTTGCACAATTGTGTTGAACGTGCTCAGGCAAGTGCACATTTCTGTGACTTGTGCACTACATATTGAACTGTGCATGCCCGGGGTGATGACACAGATGCCTGCTGCGCTGCTGTGATGCTGTGCACAGGAGGCAATGCAGGGCACGGCCACCAATGTGCCAGTGGTGCTACTGCGCTGTTCACATATATGGCACTGGGTGCCCATAGGCCACTACAGGAGGTGGCATACAGGCACCCAATCATGCTACATGCATTGAATACCAATAGCACTGTGGCAGTCCATGCATGAGAGACCCTTGACCCTGTGCCCGACTATCACGCTGTTCAGTGACAGCACGATAGGGAATGGCAGTGCTGTACTGTGCAGCATCTGCACATGGTGGACCATGCTACCGAGTGCCATTTTGACTCCAACCAGCTGTAGAGATGGCTGCTGTGTGGAGCCAGGTGGGGCTGTCCAATTTGGTGGTCATAGTAGAGCCCCATGCTGGGGCATTTTATAGTGATGCACCCCAGGACAGGCCCAAAGTGCAGTATGGGGAGGAGTGTGGGCGGTGCATTGGAAGAGGCCACAGGAATGGGAGCATGGCCGGGCAGTTTCAACACCGATGACGGGGACCTCCAGCCGGAAGACCTGACAGGCTTGCCTGCCTCGCGCATGTACCAGGAAGGACAGTGCCATGGCTAGGAAGGTAGCCCTATCCATACACTGTAAACATCCATACGGGTATCATGGCTGCATGTGTCCAGCACATGTGGGGCCATCCAATGTTGGCTGGTGGTGGTGGGGTGGGGTGGATGGGCTATGGTGTGTGGGATTGCACACACAGAGGGGTGGGGGGACTTTGCTCCCAGATAGTACTGATGTTCCTCTCTCCATGTTTGCACCTTAGGCCCAGAGCAGCACCAGCGGGCAAGGAGGAGGAGGAGGAGCAGCCTACAGGACCAGCAGGCTGGAAGGGATGTAGGACCACAGAGATGCAGGGACCAGCCTGAAGATGGTGAGTAAGCTATAATCCATGATTATTATTGCATGCTGAGTAACAGGGTGAGTAGCGGGCATGCCCACCATCCACTGACACCACTGCCATGCACGCAACTTGGTACAGTCAGCACTGTCCAGTGGCACTGGGGTGTGGGAGTGCATCAGTGGTGGTCTATGTGCACCAGGTACATGGCTGTGCTAGTCTTGCACCGCATGCTTGCCATCACTGCTATGTACATGGTGGTGCTGTGTGGGACATGGGCGTTGGGAGTGTGCAGTGGTCCACATGGCTGTGGATGCCTGGGTAGGCAGGTCTTGTGGATGCAGTCACTGTGGGTGGTCACACATCATCACAGGGGTGTGGCACATGACTGTATGCAATGCACAATGGGTGGGCTCCAGTGAGCTGGACAGTCATACATATTGACTCTGCTCCCTTGTCCTAGGTGGACAACGCTGGATGGCTCTGGAACAGGGCATACAGGAACTGCTGCTGCTGGCACAGGTGTCCCTGGCACAGCTGGAGTGGATTGAGTGGCATGGGGTCCAGAGGAGAAGCACCCAGAGGTGCCACAGGAGTGGAGAGCGGGGAAGAGAATAGGCCTTCCATGACCCCCTGACACACCTAACCACCCTGGACCCACCCTCACAATCCTTCTTCCCTCTCCCATTTGTACTCCTCTGCCCCATGCCCACTCCCACCAGGTTTGTGGCCTTCCCCCACCTCTTGTATATATTTGTACATATGTTTGAGTGTTTATCTTTTTAATACACACATTTTGTTATGACAACTGAGGTGGTCTCTGATTTGTAGTGGCTACAGGTGCTCAGTCAGTGTGTACATGCTGTGTGTGGTAAGCATGGGTGTGTGTGTGAGTCCAGAAGGGAAACTGCCTATGGTGTGGGTGTGGGGGAATCGGTCATTGTCTGTCATTTGTGTGTTGTCTTCGTGCACTGGATGCCTGTGTGCATGGCACCCTGTCAGACCATCCATGGCCTCTGCAGCTGACTTTGCATGTCTGTGATATGCATGGTCTGCTGGCATGTCAGTGGTGGCTGTCCATGCTGGACAACCATCTGTACCCGCACAATGCCAGGTTGCTCCCATCACCAATACAGTGCACATTTGTCTCCGTGGAACAGTGGCTTCCATTGTTGTTGCTCACCTCCATGCTGTCGCTTGTGTCTGCTGCAGGGATGTGCTCCACTGTTCTGTCACGAAGCCCAGCCGCATGCTGGTGGCATAGCTTTCCATGGTGCCTGTGTAGGGTGGCTGGCACACCTGTGCCATGTAGGTGCTGGCTGTGTGTGCACGGTGGCTGTGGCCACATGCCAGTGGCTTGCTCACCTGCTACTGTGTCCCTGTGTTGGTGTGCCCTGGGGGTATTGGTGGCTTTGTCTGTGTGGCACATGCTCCATCCAACACTGTGTGTGTCTGTGCTATTGTTGTGGCCAGTGCTGGGATGGGATGTCCTTGGGAGGTGTTGTACTGTTGGCGTGTCCAGGCCATGTCCTGTGGCATGTGGGTACCCTATTTTCCGACACTTGGTCTGTCTCGCCGCACTTTGGGGGACATGCAGGGTGGCACTTGTGGATGCAGCTGTTGCATCGCCTTTGCTGCCACCACCGCAGGGGGCATATGGTGGGGCCGTTGTATGGCTTCTGGCATAGGGTTGCATTGTCACTGTGAAGGTGGTGGCATGTATGGGGTGTCCTGCACTGTCAGGCACTACTCCTGGGCAGGCTGCATGGGATCATAGTGCAGGTGTGCCTGCACTGGTTGGTTGTGTGGCAGGGGTGGTTTGCTTTTCTGTGCTGGTCACAGCTTGCTAGGGATGTGTTGAGCACCATGCCTGGCTGGTTGGTTGTTGTGTCCATGGGCTGGTGGTTATTCCAGCTTCCATCGGGTTTTGCAGTTCATGGATTGTGGGGGCGTGTGTCTGTTCTGCAGTGTGTTCCTCTGCCCATTTGTGGCATGGGTGGGGCCCCAGCATCCTGTGCTGTGCATCCCTGGTTGTTGTGTAGCACTGTTGCCCTGCTCCACACTGGCATCCCTGGTTGCACTATGGTTCACCTAGACTGCTCCACTGAGCATCCTTGATTGTGCTATGGTGCATCTGAAATGTGCAACTGCAGATTCCTGGTTGATCTATGGTGCGGGTGGCATGATATTCAGTCTTGTGCTGCAGGCGCATCTTGAGCTGTGCAGTTTTTGAATATAGGACTTCTTGCACATGGCTGCAGTGGACTTGTGCTTGCTCCTACTGTTGCACACTTTTTGGGCACAGTTTGAATATCCGGGCCTCAGAATTTAGAACCACACTACAATAGAGACAAATTAACCAATGACTGAGTTGATTTAACACATTGTTTAGCATCTCACTGTGAGAGAGATAAATTAACACATACTAAATTAATTTAATAGTTACACTATTTTAACACCAAACCACTATATTACATAATATTGCATTTTATTGTATTGTTTAGTATTGTATTGTCTAGTATTATATTATATTATATTATATTATATTATATTATATTATATTATATTATATTATATTATATTATATTATATTATATTATATTATATTATATTATATTATAATTCCGGGAGGGTATCACTGACAGGTGTGGTGAAGGCAAAGCAGGAAGATGAGGGTATGGAGGGAAAATCATGGCAGAGAGCATGAGGAAGTCCTAGGTCCCCTAAGGTGGAGAAACAACAGGGCTAGATAAATTACATCCCAGAGTGCTGAAGGAACTAGTGGATGTCCTGTCAAACCCCTGATGGAGCTCTTCAGCATCTCTGAGGACAGGATGGGTGCCCAGGATTGGAAGGTAGTGCATACAGTGCCTTGCCACAAGTGGGGATCAGGGGGTGGCAGAGAATCACAGGCCCATCAGTCTGACACTGATAGTGGCAAGGTAATGAGGACATTGTCAAGGAGAGACTAGGGGGACCTGGAAAGTTGGGGGTCTGGATGATAGACAGCATGGATTCATCCTGGGAAATCATGTCAGACAAACCTTGTGGAGTTCTGTGACTGGCTGATGAGTGCCTATGGACCTGGGAAGAATAGTGGCCATCTTCTTGACTTCAGCAAGGCATTTGACTCGTTCTCATGGGCCTGTTGAATAATTGTAGGGGAAATGGGGGTGGGAAACCAGAGATTAGATGGATAGAAATTGTCTCGTGAACTGGACCTAGAGGGTCATGGTTGAGGGATAGTCACGTCCCAATGAGGGTCATTATTGAGTCCTCAGGATCAGTCCTTGGCCTCCTGTTTAATGCCTATGAACTGTATGATTAGAAATGCAGAAGGAGTGAGATACATCTCTTTGTGGATGACTCAAAACTAGGAGTTGTGGTGGATGGGAGGAGGGAGGGTGGCATGGACGGAGGGAACTGGAGGCCTGGAAAGTTGTCTAGAAAGTGGAAGCTGATGTTCAAAGCAGGAATTTGCAGGGTGCTGCACCTGGGAGCCAGAAACCGAGGCCATGTCGAGCACCCTGGGGAATGCTAAGTATTGATGGCTGTGTGACGGGGGTGGTAGATGTCAAGATGAACAACCCAGGAGTTTAGGAGGGCAGGCAAAGGCCAACATATGATGCTTGATGCATCACCATGCGCTCACCCAGAAGGATTGAAGTAATAATCCCACTGTATAACTGCATGGTGAGGACAAACCTCGAGTACTGCATGCAGTTTAGAGGCCACATTTAAAGAGGGACATTGAACTCCTGGAGAGAGGGTCCAGAGAAGGGCAACCAAAATGATTTTGGGCCTGTGGGAAAGGACCTAAGGGGAGAGGCTCGAAGAGTTTAATATGTACAGATTGGAAGAGAGAAGGGACGGAGGAGAAATGATAGAGGTTTTCACGCACATGAAGGGGAAAATAGGGAGGATGAGTCAGGATACTCTGAAGAAAGGAGGTGGAGCACTTAGAGGGAACAGGTGGAAGCTGGAGGGGGAGAGTCAGTGGAGAAAGAAGGAGGTGCTACTTCACTGAAAGGGTGGTGGAGTCATGGAATGCACTGCCTCAGGTTCTAGTTAAAGCAGAAACAGTGGAGGGGTTCCAGAAGGGGGGTTCTGGAAGCAAAAACCAGTGCAGTGAGAAAATCCAGGACTGGGAAGGCAGAAGCCTGAGAGGGAGAAGAGGGCAGCAAGGTCAGTTAACAGGGTGGGGATGACTAAATGAGCAGACAGAAAAGACCGTTAGGCTTATTGTTCTGGCAGTTTAGAATGTTAGTTATCATATTATATTATATTATACAATATTACTTGATATTAAATTGTATTGTATTATGTTATATTATATTATATTATATTATATTATATTATATTATATTATATTATATTATATTATATTATATTATATTATATTATATTATATTATATTATATTATATTATATTATATTATATTATATTATATTATATTATATTAATCACCATTCTGTAACAGGGATACTTTCCACAGTTAAGCACAACACTGTATCACAGCATATAACCTATTGTTTAGAACCACAATACGTGAGAGGTATATAACTCTTGTTTGAGATTAATTAACATTGATTAGCCACACACTGTTACAAAGATAATTCTACCACATTTAATCGTTACACAGTTACAGTGACACTTAGCACATATCAACTCCACTTACTGTCACGAGATATTTTAACACATAGTTTAACACCACTATGTCACATCGATAATTTAACGCAGTTATAATACCACAGCATTATATTGTGTCATATCATAGCATATCATAGCATATCATATCATATCATATCATATCATATCATATCATATTGTATTATAATATCTTATATTAATCACCACTCTGTCACCCTGATCTTTTTACACAAAGCACAACACTGAAGGAGAGCGTAATTAACTCAATGTTTAGACTCTCAGCACAAGAAATACAATTTAACTCATTGTTGAGATAATGTTACACATTGTAAAATAATATAAAATAATATAATATATCATATCATGTCATATAATATAATATAATATAATATGATGGTGTGCTGTTTTGATATTATAAATATTGAAGCAATTAACAATGTGTTAATTTTTATCTGTAAAAGTGTGGTGTCTCTATTCTAGAGAGTTTTTAAACAATGAGTTAGATGCTCTCTGTTACAGTGTTGTGCTTCACTGTATGAAATTACACCTGTTACAGAGTGGTAATTAATGTAATAGAATATACTGTATTATGATATGATATATTATAATATAAGACAATACAATATCTTATGATATGATATAATATAATATAATATAATATAATGTAATGTCATATAATATAATATAATATCATATAATATAATATAATATAATATAATATAATATAATATAATATAATATAATATAATATAATATAATATAATATAATATAATATAATATAATATAATATAATATGGTGTAATGTGGTGTTTTAATATTTAAACTACTATATTAATTAACTCTGTGATCATTTATCTCCGTGACAGTGTGGTACTAAACTATGTGTTAAAATATCTCTGCGATAGTGTGGTGTTGAACTATGTGTAAATTATCTCAAACGTGTTAAATTGTATCTCTTATAGTGGGATACTAAATACAGTTAAATTTCTGCTACAATCTTGTGCTTAACTGTGTATTATTATGCTCGGATATGATATGATATAATATCATTTATTACAATGTAATATGATATATGATATAATACAACATAATGGTGACCTTTATAATATAACTGCATTAATTTATTCTTTGGTAGAGGGTGTTAAATTGTACAAAATATATCTGTGATAGTGTGGTGCTTAACCATGTGTTAAATTATCTTTGTACAGTGTAGAGATTAATGTGTTGCATTATCTCTGTGAAATTGTCATGCCAATCTGTTGGTGAAATTATCTCAAACAAGAGTTTAATTGTCTCTTGAGTAGTGTGATTATAAACAGTGTGTAAAATGCTCTCTGTTACAGTGTTGTGCTTAACTGTGTGAAATTATCTGATATGGAGCAGTGAGTAACATAATAAGATATAAAATAATATGATATAATATAATATAATACAATATATTATTATGCAATGTACTGTAATTTGATATGATATGATATGATATGATATGATATGATATGATATGTTATGATATGATACGATATGATAAGAAACGATGTAATATAATGTAACTAATGTATAGTATAACATATAAAATAATATACTATATTATGATATACTATTATATAATATAACATATTATAATATAGTGGAGTGGTATTATAAAAGTATAACTATTAAATTAATTACTTGTTAATTTATCCTTGTGTCAGAGTGATGCTAAACTATGAGTAAGGTAATCTAAAACAAGGGTTAAATTACTGTATTGTTGTAGTTTTAAACAATGAAATAAATGTTCTTTACAGTGTTGTGCTTAATTGTGTGATATCATGCCCAGTGTAGCGGTGATATAATATAATATAATATAATATAATATAATATAATATAATATAATATAATATAATATAATATAATATAATATAATATAATAGTTGTGTTATAATATAAATATTAAATTAATAAACTATGTGTTAATTTATCTGTGTGACAGTGTGATGCTAAACTGTGTGTTAAATTAACTCGAAGAGTGTGGTGCTAAACTATGTGTTTATGTCTGTGACAATGCAGCACTAAAACTTTATGTTAAAGTATAATTGTGAGAGTGCGATGGTAAAGTATCTTAAATTGTCTCTTTTACAGAGTGGTGCAAACCTGTGTGTTAAATTAACTTTGAGATTTTGGTGCTAAACTATGTGTTTAATTATCTCTGTGACATCGCAGCACTAAAACTATGTGATAAATTATATCTGTGACAGTGTACCACAATGCAGTGCCAAACTTTGTGTTAAATTCTCATTGTGAGAGTGCAATGCTAAACTCTTTTAAAAAGTTTCTTTCACAGGGTGATGCTAGGCTGTGTGTTAAATTAACTCTGAAAGTGTACTATTAAACAATGTTTTTAGTTGACATTGCAATATTAAACTGTGTAAATTAATTTATTTGACAGTGTAAAGCTGAATTATGGTTCAACTTATCTCTACCACAGTGTGGTTTCTAAAGTATGTGTTAAATTATCTCTGTAACAGTGTGGTGCTTAAATGTGTTACATTATCCATGGAAAGTGTGTTGCTAATTTATGGGTTAAATTATCTCAAACATGGGTTAAATAGTTAAATACTCTCTTTTGCAGTGTGGTTCTCATCAATGAGTTATATGCTGTCTCTTTCAGTCTTTTACTTATCTGTGTGAAATTATCTCTGTTAGATTATGGTGATAAATGTAATGTAACAGAGTCAGATTTTCTCTGTTACATAGTTACATCATAACAATACAGTGCTAAACTATGTGATGTTATCACTGTGAGTGTGCACTGCTGCACTGTTTTAAATTGCTTCTTTTACAATGTGGTGCTAAAATGTTATGTTAAAATACCTCTGTGATGGTGTGGTGCTGAACTATGGGTTAAACTATTTATATATCATGGTGTGTCTCTAAATTATGTGAAAATTATCTCTGTAACAGAGTGGGGCTAATTTATGTATCAAATAATCTCCCTGTCGTCTATCGATTTTTTAACATGCTCGACAGTAGGGTGAAACTATGCAGTAAATTAGGTCTTTGACAGTGTGGTGCTAATTTTTGTGTTAAATTATGTCACACAAGGATTAAATTGTTTCAGTTGCAGTGTGGTTCTAAACAGTGTTGAGCTTAACTGTGTTGAGCTTAACTGTGTGGTGATTAATATAAAAGTAATATATCATATCAGAACATAACATCACATACCTAACATAAAATAATATAATGGTGTGGTGTTATAACTATTGAATTACTTAACTATGTGTTAATATATCTCAGTCAAACAGTGGTGCTAAACTATATGTTAATTTAACCAGCAGTTTGGCACCACACTGCAAAAGATGCACACGGCATTGTTTAAAACCAGTTTTCACTACCACATTAAAAGAAACAATTAAGACAGTTTAGCACTCTCACAGTGATAATTTAACACATCCTTCAGCACTATACTGTAACTGAGATAATTTACATCTAGTTTAGCACCACACTGTCAGAGTGAATTTCACAATAGTTTAGCGCCATACTTTGACATAAATTAACACTTAGTTAAATAATTTAATAGTTATAACACCACACCATTATATTATTTTATGGAGTTAAGTTATGCTATTTTATGTGATGTTTATGTAACAGACATAATTTCGCATAGTTATCCACAACACTACAACAGAGACTATTTAACCAATGCTTGAGATAATGCAACACATAAATTTGGACCATACTCTCACAGAGAGTTTGTAACAATTTTAAGCACCACACTGTTACCGAGGTAATTTAGCACATACTTTTATCATCACACTCTCACAATAACATTCTAACACATAGTTTAGCATCACACTTTGAGGGAGATTAACACATAGTTAAGAAATTAAATAGTTATAACACCACAGCATTATGTTATGTTATATGTTATGTTATGTTATGTTATGTTATGTTATGTTATGTTATGTTGTGTTGTGTTGTGTTGTGTTGTGTTGTGTTGTGTTGTGTTATGTTATGTTATGTTATGTTATGTTATGATATGGTAGGTTATGGTAGGTTATGATACAGTATGTTATATTATACTAATCACCACACTTTAACTTAATACATTTCAGAGAGTTAAGCTCAACGCTGAAACAGAGACCAATTAACTCATTGTTTAGAACAACACTGCAGCAGAAACTATTTAACCCATGTCTGAGATAATTTAACACATAAATTAGCACCATACTGTCACAGAGATAATGTAACATATACTTTAGAACCACACTGTTGTAGCAATAATTTAAACCAAAGTTCAGCACACTATCACAGAGATATCTCTCAAATAGTTTATTACCACACTGTTTTGCGAGATAATGTAACCCACAGATGTTAGAGAGATAATGTTACACATAAATTATCACCACACTATTAAAGAGAAAATTTTCCACATAATTTTGAGCCACACACATATACTTTAAACCGTAGTTCTGCACCACACTATCAGTGGTATTTTAACACAACATTCAGCATAGTTTATCAGCACACTGTCTTGCGAGATAAAGTAACCCAAAGATGTCAGAGAGATAATTTAACACCTCCATGTTACAGTTATATTTCTACACAAAGTTTAGCACCACACTGTAAAAGAAACCATTTAAGACCATTTAATCATTGCACTCTCTCAGTGGTAATTTACAAGCAGTTTAGCACTGCAGTGTAACAGAGATAATTTAACACATAGTTAAGGACCACACCGTAAAAGAGACAATTTAGATAGCTTATCATCACACTCTAAAAATTATATTGTAACACATAGTTTAGCACCACAGTTTGACTGAGATATAATAACACATAGTAAAGTAATTTAATACTTATAATACCACACCATTATATTAATTTATGTTAGGTATGTGATGTTATGTTATGTTCTTATGTTATATATTTCTTTATAATATATCAATCACCACACAGTTAAGCACAACACTGAAAGAGAAAGCATATAACTCATTGTTTAGAACCACACTGCAAAAGAAACAATTTAAAACAGTTTAGCAGTGCAATGTTATGTTCTGTAATGTTATGCAATGCTCTATTACATTACATTTATCACCATAATGTCACAAAGATAATTTCACACAGATAAGTAAAAGACAGAAACAGAGAGCATATAACTCATTGATGAGAACCACACTGCAACAGAGATTATTTAACTATTTAACCCATGTTTGAGATAATTTAACACATAAATTAGCAACACACAGTCACATGGATAATGTACACATTTGGGCTAATTACACTGTTTCAGAGATAATTTAACACATACTTTAGAAAAACACTGTGATAGAGATAAGTTAAACCATATTTCAGCTTTACACTGTCAAAAAAATAAATGTAAACAATTTTAGTACTGCACTGTCACAGAAGTAATTTAAAAATGTTTAATACCTCACTCTCGGAGTTAATTTAACCCACAGTTTAGCTCCACCCTGTGAAAGAAACATTTTAAAAGAGTTTAGCATTGCATTCTCAAAGTGATAATTTAACACAAAGTTTGGCACTGCATAGTGGTAGAGATAAAGTAACAATGTTTAGCACTACACTGTCACAGACAAAATTTATCACAAAGTTTTAGTGCCACATAGTCACAGAGATAAACACTTAGTTTAGCACAACACACTCAGAGTTAATTTAACACACAGTTTAGCATCACACTGTCACACAGATAAATTAACACATAGTTAATTAATTTAATATTTATATTATAAAACAACACTATTATATTTTATTATATTTTTTTACATTATATTATATCATATTATGTTATATTGCATTATACAATATTATATTATATTATAATATATATTATATTATGTTACTCACTATTTCATACCTGATAAAATTTCATGTAATTAAGCACCACATTGTAACATAGAGCATTTTACACTGCTTAAAGCCACAGTACTCTAGAGACAATTAAACACTTTTTGAGATAATGTCACCAACAGATTTGGCACCACACTTAGCACAGAGATAATGTAACACATTTAATCAGAACAGTCTTACAAAGATATTTTAACACATAGTTCAGCACCACACTATCACGGAGATATTTTAACAGAGTTTAACACCACTCTGTCAAAGAGATAACTTAATGCAGTTGTATTATAATAGCACAACATTGTATTGTATCATAGCATATCATATATCATAATTCATATTTATATTATATTATATTATATTATATTATATTATATTATATTATATTATATTATATTATATTATATTATATTATATTATATTATATTATATTATATTTTATTGTGTTATATTAGTTTATGTTATATTATATGATGTTATATTGTATTATATGATATTATTCACCATTCCGTAACAATGGCAGTTTCACACAGTTAAGCACAACACTGTAATACAGAGCAATGAACTCATTCTTTTAAACCACACTGAAACAGAGACAGTTTTCCCCATCCTTCAGATAAGCTTATACATAAATTAGCACCACACTGTCACAGAGACAAATTAACACATAGTTAATTAATTCAATAGTTATAATATTATAAGATGACACCGTTATATTATATTATATTATATTATATTATATTATATTATATTATATTATATTATATTATGTTATGTTATGTTATGTTATGTTATGTTATGTTATGTTATGTTATGTTATGTTATAGTTATATTATATTATATTATATCATATATATTATATTATATTATACTATGTTATGTTATGTTATTTTTTGTTATATTATATTATATCATATTATGTTATATCATGTTATATTATATTATATTATATTATATTTCATTATATTATATTATATTATATTATATTATATTATATTATATTATATTATATTATATTATATTATATTATATTATATTATATTATATTATATTATATTATAATATAATATATTGTATTATATTAATCACCACTCCGTGACAAGGATAATTTTAAACAGTTATGCACAGCACTGTAACAGAGAGCATTGAACTCATTTTTTGAAACACACTTCAACAAAGAGAACTCAACCCATGGTTGAGATAATTTTACACATAAATTAGCATCACACTGTCACATAGCTAAATTAACAAATACTTAATTAATTTAATATTTATAATATTATTACACCAAACCATTATATTTTATTTTATTTTATTATGTTATATTAGATCATATCATTTTGTTTCATAATATGTCATATCACATCACATCACATCATACAATATCATATCATATTATTTCATATCATATCACTTCACATCTTGTAACAAATCATATCATGCCATAACATACCAAATCATATCATATAATATTATATTATACTATACAATATTATACAATATTGTATTACATAATCTTATATTATATCTTATCCTACCATATCATAATGCATTGTATTGGTTTGTATTGCATTGTGTTATATTTTGTTACATTACAATTATTAGACAAATTAACACATAGTTAATTAATTTAACAGTTATAATATTATAACGCCTCACTGTTTTAGTATATTATATGATAATATATATTATATTATATTATGGTATATTATATTATATTAAATAATACCATTCTTATCATAATATATTGCACTGTATCACATGTATTAGTATCATATTATTTTATATTATATTATGTAAATGTTAAGCACAACTCTGTAAAAGAGATGATTTAATACATTGTTTGGAAACACACTGCAGCAGAGACAATTTAACCAATGTTTGAGAAAATTTATCTCCTTAATTAGTGCCACACTGTCACAGAGATAATGCAACACATTTAAGCAGCACACTTTTATAGTAGTAATTCAAAACATATTCAGCAACACACCATTGGGAGATACATTTTAGCAGTAAGTTTAACACCACAGTGTCACAGAAAAAAATGACACATCGTTAATAAATGTAATAGATATAATACTATAACATCACACTATTATATTACATTGTATCCTATCATATCATTTCATATCATATCATATCATATCATATCATATCATATCACATGACCTAACATGAGAGCACATTACACTACCTCATATCCTATTACATTATATTACATTGTATTTAATTATTTTATATATTATTATATTATATTATATTACTATAATGAATTATATAACATGATGTTATAGTAATCAGCACTACAGAGCAGGTATCACACAGTTAAGCAGAATACTGTAAAACAGAGCATTTATTTCATTGTTTAAAACCACACCTCAAAAAAGCAATTTAACCCATGTTTGAGCTGATTTTACACATAGTTTAGCATCACTCTGATACAGGGATAAATTAACACATAATCATTTTAATAGTTATACTATTATAATATCACACCTCTAGATTATGTTATATTATATTATATTATAATATATTATATTATAAAATATTATATTATTTTATGCATAATATTATTACATTATATTATATTACATCATTTCTTATCATATCATAATATATTATAACATTGTAGCATCTCTTATGGTATCCAATGTCATATCAAATCATATCAATCATATCATATTACGTTACCACACCATTACATTATATTATTTTATGTTATATTATATCGCATCATATTATATTATATGACATTATATTATATCACATTATTTCTTATCATATCATCTATCATTTCATATCATATCACGTTATTTTTTGTTATATTACATTACATAATATTATATTGTACTGTAGTATAATTATATTATATTATATTATGTTACTCACTGCTCCTTTTCAGATCATTTCACACAGTTAAGCACAACATTGTAACAGAGAGAATTTTACACATTGTTTAGAATCACAGTATTCGAGAGACAATTAAACTCTTGTTTGAGGTAATTTCACCAACAGATTGACACGACTCTCTCACAGAGATAATGCAACACATTAAATCACTACACTGTTACAGAGATAATTTGACACATAGTTAAGCACCATACTATTGCAGAGATATTTTTTTAAACAGTTTAACACCACTCTGCTAAAGACATAAATTAATGCAGTTATATTTTAAGAGTACACCTTTATATTGCATCATATCACATATGATATCATATTCCATTGTAATAAATTATTTTATATCATATCATATCATATCATATCATATCATATCATATCATATCATATCGTATCGTATCGTATCGTATCGTATCGTATCATATCATATCATATCCAGGCATAATAATAGACAGTTAAGCACAAGATTGTAGCAGATGGAATTTAACTAACTGTTTAGCTTCTCAATATAAGAGATACAATTTAACTCATGTTTGAGATAATTTACACATAGTTCAGCACCACACTATCGCAGAGATATTTTAACACATAGTTTAGTACCACACTGTCATGGACATAAATTTTCACAGAGTTAATTAATATAATAGATAAATATTATAACACCACATTATATTATATTATATTATATTATATTATATTATATTATATTATATTATATTATATTATATTATATTATATTATATTATATTATATTATATTATATTATATTATATTATATTATATTATATTATATTATATTACAATAATCACCACTCTGTAACAGGTGTAATTTCATGCAGTGAAGCACAAGACTGTAAAAGAGAGCATCTATCTCATTGTTTAAAAACTCTCTACAATAGAGGCACCAAACTTTCACAGAGAAAAATTAACAAATATTTAATTGCTTTAATATTTATAATATTATAACAGCACAACATCATATTATATTATATGACATGATATGATATATTATATTATTTTACTATGTATGTCATTATTTCAAACATAGGTTAAATTGTATCTCTTGTGCTGAGAGTCTAAACAACGCATTTATTACTCTCTCTTTCAATGTTGTGCTTAACTTCGTGAAATTATCAGTGTGACAGTGGTGATTAATATAATATAATATAATATAATATAATATAATATAATATAATATAATATAATATAATATAATATAATATAATATAATATAATATAATATAATATAATATAATATAATATAATATAATATAATATAATATAATATAATATAATATAATATAATATAATATAATATAATATAATATAATATAATATAATAACATAGTGAAATTCTTAAATGCCAGAACAATAAGCTTAATGTTTTTTTTTGTCTTCCCATTTCGTCAGCACCCACCCTGTTAACTGACCTTGCTGCCCCCTCTCCCTTTCTGGCTTCTCTTCCCAGTCCTGGATTTTCTCACTGCACTGTTTTTTGCTTTCAGAACCCCACCCCTTCTGGAACCCCTCCACCATTTCTGCTTCCACCAGCCACCGAGGCAGGGCATTCCATAACTCCACCACCCTCTCAGTGAAGTATCACCTCCTCCTCCTTTGCTTCCACCCATACCCTCTAAGTGCCACACCTCCTTTCTTCAGAGTATCCTGACTGCTCCTTCCCTATTTGCCCCTTCATCTGTTTGAAAACCTCTATCACTTCTCCCCAGTCCCTTCTCTCTTCCAATGTACATATTTAGCTCCTTCCGCCTCCTTAGATCCTTTCCACAAACCCAAAATCATTTTGTTGCCCTTTGGACCCTTTCTCAAGGAGTTCAATGTCTCTATAAACGTGGCCTCCAGATCTACCTGCAGTACTTGAGGTTGTCCTCACCAAGTGTTATTCATTGGGATTATTACTTCACCTCCTGGAGTGAGCCCCAGTAATGCATCCAAGCATCATGTTGGCCTTGCCACTGCCCTCGACAGCTCTCTGAGTTGTTCATCTTGACATCTGCTGCCACCCAGGTCCCTCTCAGCCATCAATACTTATAGCATTTCCTCCCAGGGTGTCGAATTGGCTTGGGTTTCTGGTCCCAGGTGCAGTACACTGTATATCTGCTTAAACCTCAGCTTCCACTTTCAGACAACCTTTCCAGAGCCTCCAGGTCCCCGCAGTGACCACCCTCCCTCCTCCCCATCCACCACCGCTCCAAGTTTTAAGTCATCCACAAAGAGACTCAGCTCACTCCTGTTGCATCTCCTAATGTCAGATACATAGGCATTGAACAGGAGGGGCCCAAGGACTCCAGTAATGACCATTCTTGGGGATGCAGCTATCCCTCCAACTATGACAATCTGGCTCCATTTCTGGAGACAATTTCCTATCCACCTGATCATGTGCAGTGTCAGTGGTTCAGTATGTAGCACACTCGCCTCAGAGGCCAGGAGATCAGAGGGCTGTGGGTTCAGTTCCCACTTCTGGCACTTAGGTTAATAGCTCAGTACTGACACTGTAGTGCAGCATGAGAGGGGTGTTGCACTTCTGGGATGCCGCCTTTCCGATGAGACATTAAACCGAGGTCCCATCTGCCTGGATTGGTGGTAATTCAGGTGGATGTTAAAGATCCCATGGCACGTATTGAAAAGAGGAGGGGAATTTCCCCAGTTTCCTGGCCAAATTTCCCTCATTCACTAAAAATACCACCAACAGCTTAATCTGGTTCAAGGTCAGATGGCTGTTTTTCCATGCACTGTGTTGCATGCTGTGTGGTGCATGCTTCCATGCAGCACTGTGTGTGTCTGTGCTGGCTGTTGTGGCCAGTGCTGGGATGGGATGTGTCCTTGGGAGGGTGTGTAGGGAGCTGTACCACTGGTGGAGTGGTCCGAGGTATGTCCTGTCACATGTGGGGTACCTCATGTGCTGATGCATGGTCGGTCTCTCAGCTGTACCTCGGGGGCATGCAGAGTGTGCACTGTGTATGCCTTTTGCTCCGCTGTCTGCTGCCACCTGCCTGCAGTGTGTGCATGGTGGGCTGCTTTGCATGGCTCCATGGTGCAAGGTTGCATTGTCTCAGTGGGGGATCGGTATGTGATAGGGTGTCCTGCACTGTTGGACACTACCCTGGGAAGGGTGTTGGTGATCATGGTGCAGGGTGTGTCTGCATTGGTGCGATGGTGTGGCATGAGATGGTCAGCCCTCCTTGTGTGCCAGTCACAGATTGCCAGATGGTGTGTTGGGGCACCATGCTCCAGCTGTGGGCTGGTTGCTGGAATCCATGGGCCAGTGGTTATTCCAGCTCTCCAACAGTTGTGCAGTGCATATGGAGTGGGGGGTGATGTCTGTTCTGCGTGTGCTCCTCTGCCCATCTGTGGCATGGGTGGTGGGCCCCTGCATCCTATTCCTGCACATCCCTGGTTGTGCTATTGCACTGCTGCCCTGCTCCACGGGGCATCCCTGGTTGTGCTATGGCACATCTGGACTGCTCCACTGAGCATCCCTGGTTGTGCTATGGTGCACCTGAAATGCACAACTGCACATCCCTGGTTGTGCTATGCTGCAGGTGGCATTATATTCAGTCATGTGTCACAGGTGCATCTTGACCTGCGCAGTTTTTGAATACCACACTTCTTGCGCATGGGCGCAGTGGACTTGTGCTTGCTCCTGCTGTTGAGCACTTTTTGGGCACAGTTTGAAGGCCTCAGTGTTTAGAACCATACTACAATAGAGACAAATTAACCAATGATTGAGATGATTTAACACATAGTTTAGCATCTCACTATGAGAGAGATAAATTAAAACATACTAAATTAATTTAATAGTTACAATACTACACCACACCACTATATTATATTATATTATATTATATTATATTATATTATATTATATTATATTATATTGTATTGTATTGTATTGTATTGTATTGTATTGTATTGTATTTTATTGTGTTGTGTTGTGTTGTGTTGTATTACATTACATTACATTACATTACATTACATTACATTATATTATATTATATTATATTATATTATATTATATTATATTATATTATATTATATTATATTATACCTCTGGGGAGGGGTGCATCACAGGTGTGGGGAAATCAATGCAGGAAGATGAGGTAGCAGAGATGGAAATCATGGCAGAGAGAGGAGGGAAGCCCTTGGGTCTCATAAGATGGAGAAAGCACCAGGCTGGATAAATTATGATCCCAGAGTGCTGAAGGAACTGGCGGATGTCCTGGCAAAACCCCTGATGGAGCTTCTCAGCATATTTCTGAGGACAGGTGGTGCCCCAGAATTGTGAGGTGGTGCAGTGCCTGCCACAAGCTGGGGATCAAGGGAGGTGGTAGGGAATTACAGGACCATCAGCCTGACATTGATAGTGGGCAAGGTACTGGAGGACATTGTCGTAAGGAGAGACTAGAGGAACTGGAAAGCGTTGGGATTCTGAATGATAGACAGCATGGATTCATCATGGAAATCATGTCAGACTAACCTTGTTGAGTTCTATGACTGACTGATGAGTGCCATGAACCTGGGCAGACCTGTTGATATCCCTTTCTGGCTTGCAAGGCATTTGACTTTGTTCCTCACATGGGCCTGTTGAATAATGTAGAGAAATGGGGTGGGGAACCAGAATTTATTTGTACTTATTTATTTACTTTTTGTTGACCGGGTGAGTGCACTAGACAAATCCTGCCTATTTTCAGGCATGACCTGGGGAGGGCGATACAGATGGATGCCAACTGACCTTGAACCAGATTAAGCTGTTGGTGGTATTTTTAGTGAATGAGGGAAATGTAGCCAGGAAACTGGGGAAATTCCCCTCCTCTTTTCAATAAGTGCCATGGGATCTTTAGCATCCACCTGAATTACCACCAATCCAGGCAGATGGGACCTCGGTTTAACATCTCATCAGAAAGACGGCATCCCAGAAGTGCAACACCTCTCTCATGCTGCACTACAGTGTCAGTACTGAGATATTAACCTAAGTGCCAGAGGTGGGAACTGAACCCACAGCCCTCTGATCTCCCAGCCTCCGAGGCGAGTGTGCTACCTACTGAACCACTGACACTGCACATGATCAGGTGGATAGGAAATTGTCTCCAGAACTGGAGCCAGATGGTCGTAGTTGGAGGGATAGTTGCATCCCCAAGAATGGTCATTATTGGAGTCCTTGGGCCCCTCCTGTTCAATGCCTATGTATCTGACATTAGGAGATGCAACAGGAGTGAGCTGAGCCCCTTGTGGATGACTAAAACTTGGAGCGTGGTGGATGGGGAGGAGGGAGGGTGGTCCCACAGGTGGACCTGGAGGCTCTGGAAAGGTTGTCTAGAAAGTGGAAGCTGAGGTTTAAAGCAGGAATATGCAGTGTACTGCACCTGGGAGCCAGAAACCCAAGCCAATTCGACACCCTGGGGAGGAAATGCTATAAGTATTGATGGCTGAGAGGTACCTGGAGTGGTAGTAGATGTCAAGATGAGCAACTCAGAGAGTTGTCGGAGGGCAGTGGCAAAGGCCAACATGATGCTAAAATGCATTGCTAGGGGCTCACCTCCAGGAGGAGTGAAGTAATAATCCCAATGTATAACTGCTTGGTGAGGACAAACCTCGAGTACTGCAGGTTGATCTGGAGGCCACATTTATAGAGAGACATTGAACTCCTTGAGAAAGGGTCCAGAAAAGGGCAACCAAAATGATTTTGGGTTTGTGGGAAAGGATCTAAGGGGAGAGTCTCGAAGAGCTAAAATATGTACACATTGGAAGAGAGAAGGGACTGGGGAGAAGTGATAGAGGTTTTCAAACAGATGAAGGGGCAAATAGGGAAGGGGCAGTCAGGATACTCTGAAGAAAGGAGGTGGGGCACTTAGAGGGCATGGGTGAAGCAAAGGAGGAGGTGCTACTTCACTGAGAGGGTGGTGGAGTTATGGAATGCCCTGCCTGGTGGCTGGTGGAAGCAGAAATGGTGAGGGGTTCCAGAAGGTGGGGTTCTGAAGCAAAAACCAGTGCAGTGAGAAAATCCAGTACTGGGAAGGAGAAGCCAGAAAGGGAGAGGGGCAGCAAGGTCAGTTAACAGGGTGGGTGCTTGTACGAAATGGGAAGACCGAAAAAATAGGGCTTATTGTTCTGGCATTTTAGAATTTCACTATGTTATTATATTATATTATATTATATTATATTATATTATAATATATTATATTATATTATATTATATTATATTATATTATATTTTATTTCATTATCTAATATTATATTATATTATAATATATATATTATATTACATTATATTAATCACCACTGTCACACTGATAATTTCATGCAGTTAAGCACAACATTGAAAGAGAGAGTAATAAATGCATTGCTTTAGACTCTCTAGCACAAGAGACATAATTTAACCTATGCTTGAAATAATGATATATAGTAATAATATAAAATAATATTTTATATCACATTATATAATATAATATGATGTTGTGCTGTTATAATATTATAAATATTAATGCAATTAACTATTTGTTAATTTTTCTCTGTGAAAGTTTGGTGCCTCTATTGTAGAGAGTTTTTAAACAATGAGTTAGATGTTCTCTTTTATAGTCTTGTGCTTCATTGCATGAAATGTCACCTGTTACAGAGTGTTGATTATTGTGATATAATGTAATATATTATGATATGATATGATTTAATTTATATGTAATATAATATAATATAATATAATATAATATAATATATTATAATATAATATAATATAATATAATATAATATAATATAATATAATATAATATAATATAATATAATATAATATAATATAATATAATATAATGTGGTGTTATAATATTTATCTATTATATTAATTAACTCTGTGTAAATTTATGTCCGTGACAGTGTGGTACTAAACTATGTGTTAAAATATCTCTTGATAGTGTGGTGCTGAACTATGTGTAAATTATCTCAAACATGAGTTAAATTGTATCTCTTATATTGAGAAGCAAAACAGTTAGTTAAATTCCATCTGCTACAATCTTGTGCTTAACTGTGTATTATTATGCCTGGATATGATATGATACGATACGATATGATAATACGATACGATATGATATGATATAAAATAATTTATTACAATGGAATATGATATCATATATGATATGATACAATATAAAGGTGTACTCTTAAAATATAACTGCATTAATTTATGTCTTTAGCAGAGTGGTGTTAAACTGTTTAAAAAATATCTCTGCGATAGTATGGTGCTTAACTATGTGTCAAATTATCTCTGTAACAGTGTAGTGATTTAATGTGTTGCATTATCTCTGTGAGAGAGTCGTGTCAATCTGTTGGTGAAATTACCTCAAACAAGAGTTTAATTGTCTCTCGAATACTGTGATTCTAAACAATGTGTAAAATTCTCTGTTACAATGTTGTGCTTAACTGTGTGAAATGATCTGATAAGGAGCAGTGAGTAATATAATATAATATAATATAATATAATATAATATAATATAATATAATATAATATAATATAATATAATATAATATAATATAATATAATATAATATAATATAATATAATATAATATAATATAATATCATTATACTACAGTACAATATAATATTATGTAATGTAATATAACAAAAAATAATGTGATATGATATGAAATGATAGATGATATGATAATAAATAATGTGATATAATATAATGTCATATAATATAATATGATGCGATATAATATAACATAAAATAATATAATGTAATGGTGTGGTAAAGTAATATGATCTGATTGATATGATTTGATATGACACTGGATATGATAGATGCTACAATGTTATAATATATTATGATATGATAAGAAATGATGTAATATAATATATGTAATAATATTATGCATAAAGTAATATAATATTTTATAATATAATATAATATAATATAATATAATATAAATATAATATAATCTAGAGGCGTGATATTATAATAGTATAACTGTTAAATTAATTATGTGTTAATTTATCCCTGTATCAGAGTGATGCTAAACTATGTGTAAAATCAGCTCAAACATGGGTTAAATTGCTTTTTTGAGGTGTGGTTTTAAACAATGAAATAAATGCTCTGTTTTACTGTATTCTGCTTAACTGTGTGATACTTTGTGATACCTGCTATGTAGTGGTGATTACTATAACATCATGTTGTATAATACATTATAGTAATATAATATAATAATATATAAAATAATTAAATACAATGTAATATAATATAATAGGATATGAGGTAGTGTAATGTGCTCTCATGTTAGGTCATGTGATATGATATGATATGATATGATATGATATGATATGATACGATATGATGTGATGTGATATGATATGGAAGGATGCAATGTAATATAATAGTGTGGTGTTATAGTATTATATCTATTACTGCTAAAATGCATCTCCCAATGGTGTGTTGCTGAATATGTTTTGAATTACTAATATAAAAGTGTGCTGCTTAAATGTGTTGCATTATCTCTGTGACAGTGTGGCACTAATTAAGGAGTTAAATTTTCTCAAACATTGGTTAAATTGTCTCTGCTGCAGTGTGTTTCCAAACAATGAATTAAACCATCTCTTTTACAGAGTTGTGCTTAACTTTTAAATAATATAAAATAATATGATACTAATATAATATCATACAATATTATACAGTGCAATATATTATGATAAGACATGATAAGTCATGGTATTATTTAATGTAATATAATATAATGTACCATAATATAATATAATATATATTATCATATTATATACTAAAACAGTGAGGCGTTATAATATTATAACTATTAAATTAATTAACTGTGTTAATTTATCTAATAATTGTAATGTAACAAAATATAACACAATGCAATACAAACCAATACAATGCATTATGATATGGTAGGATATTATGTAATATAAGATTATGTAATACAATATTGTATAATATAGTATAATATAATCTTATATGATATGATTTGGTATGTTATGGCATGATATTATTTGTTACAAGATGTGAAGTGATATGATATGAAATAATGTGATATGATATTGTATGATGTGATGTGATGTGATATGACATATTATGAAACAAATGATATGATATGATATAATATAACATAATAAAATAAACTAAAATAAAATATAATGGTTTGGTGTAATAATATTATAAATATTAAATGAATTAAGTATTTGTTAATTTAGCTATGTGACAGTGTGATGCTAATTGTAAAATTATCTCAACCATGGGTTGTGTTCTCTTTGTTGAAGTGTGTTTCAAAAAATGAGTTCAATGCTCTTTGTTACAGCGCTGTGCATAACTGTTTAAAATTATCCTTGTGATGGAGTGGGGATTAATATAATATAATATAATATAATATAATATAATATAATATATAATATAATATAATATAATATAATATAATATAATATAATATAATATAAAGTAATGTAATATAATGGTGTCATCTTTTAATATTATAACTATTGAATTAATTAACTATGTGTTAATTTGTCTCTGTGACAGTGTGGTGCTAATTTATGTATAAGCTTATCTGAAGGATGGGGAAACTGTCTCTGTTTCAGTATGGTTTAAAAGAACGATTTCATTGCTCTGTATTACAGTGTTGTGCTTAACTGTGTGAAACTGCCATTGTTACGGACTGGTGAATAATATAATATAATATAATATCAACTAATATAATACAATGTTATACAATAAAATGCAATATTATATGATGTAATATAATATAATATAACATAACATAATAATATATAATATAAATTAATATAATATAATACAATGTTATACAATAAAATGCAATATTTTATAATGTAATATAATATAATACAATATAATATAACATAACATAACATAACATAACATAACATAACATAACATAACATAACATAACATAACATAATATAATATAATATAATATAATATAATATAATATAATATAATATAATATAATATAATATAATATAAATTGATATATATGATATATGATATGCTATGATACAATACAATACAATGTTGTGCTATTATAATACAACTGCATTAAGTTATCTCTTTGACAGGGTGGTGTTAAACTCTGTTAAAATATCTCCGTGATAGTGTGGTGCTGAACTATGTGTTAAAATATCTTTGTAAGACTGTTCTGATTAAATTATCTCTGTGATAGTGTGGTGCCAATCTGTTGGTGAAATTATCTCAAACAAGTGTTTAATTGTCTCTAGAGTACTGTGGCTTTAAGCAATGTGTAAAATGCTGTATGTTACAATGTGGTGCTTAATTACATGAAATTTTACCAGTTATGAAATAGTGAGTAACATAATATAATATATATTATAATATGGTATAATGCAATAATATGATATAATATAATGTAAAAAAATATAATAAAATATAATAGTGTTGTTTTATAATATAAATATTAAATTAATTAACTATGTGTTAATTTATCTGTGTGACAGTGTGATGCTAAACTGTGTGTTAAATTAACTCTGAGTGTGTTGTGTTAAACTAAGTGTTTATCTCTGTGACTATGTGGTACTAAAATTTTGTGATAAATTTTGTCTGTGACAGTGTAGTGCTAAACATTGTTACTTTATCTCTAACCACTATGCAGTGCCAAACTTTGTGTTAAATTATCACTTTGTGAATGAAATGCTAAACTCTTTTAAAATGTTTCTTTCACAGGGTGGAGCTAAACTGTGTGTAAAATTAACTCCGAGAGTGAGGTATTAAACATTTTTAAATTACCTCTGTGACAGTGCAGTACTAAAATTGTGTAAATTTATTTCTTTGACAGTGTAAAGCTGAAATATGGTTTAACTTATCTCTATCACAGTGTTGTTCTAAAGTATGTGTTACATTATCCATGTGACTGTGTGTTGTTAATTTATGTGTTAAATTATCTCAGACATGGGTTAAATAGTTAAATAATCTCTGTTGCAGTGTGGTTCTCATAAATGAGTTATTTGCTCTCTGTTTCTGTCTTTTACTTATCTGTGTGAAATTATCTTTGTGACATTATGGTTATAAATGTAATGTAATGGAGCATTGCATAACATTACAGAACATAACATTGCACTGCTAAACTGTGATGCTTTCACTGTGCGAGTGCACTGCTAAACTGTTTTAAATTGTTTCTGTTGCAGTGTGGTTCTAAACAATGAGTTAAATGCTTTCTCGTTCAGTGTTGTGCTTAACTCTGTGGTGATTAATAAAGTAATATTTACAAAAGAACATAACATAACATCACATACCTAACATAAATTAATATAATGGTGTGGTATTATAAGTATTAAATTACTTTACTGTGTGTTATTATATCTCAGTCAAACTGTGGTGCTAAACTATGTGTTACAATATAATTTTTAGAGTGTGATGATAAGCTATCTAAATTGTCTCTTTTACGGTGTGGTCCTTAACTATGTGTTAAATTATCTCTGTTACACTGCAGTGCTAAATTACCACTGTGAGAGTGCAATGAATAACTGTCTTAAATGGTTTCTTTTACAGAGTGGTGCTAATCTTTGTGTAGAAATATAACTGTAATATGGAGGTGTTAAATTATCTCTCTGACATCTTTGGGTTACTTTATCTCGCAAGACAGTGTGCTGATAAACTATTCAATTTTCTCCCTGACAGGATGATGCTGAATGTTGTGTTAAAATACCTCTGATAGTGTGGTGCTGAACTACTGTTTAAAGTAAATGTGTGTGGCTCAAAATTATGTGGAAAATTTTCTCTTTAATAGCGTGGTGATAATTTATGTGTAACGTTATCTCTCTAACATCTGTGGGTTACATTATCTCGCAAAACAGTGTGGTGATAAACTATTTAGAGAGATATCTCTGTGATAGTGTGCTGAACTTTGGTTTAAATTATTGCTACAACAGTGTGGTTCTAAAGTATATGTTACATTATGTCTGTGACAGTATGGTGCTAATTTATGTGTTAAATTATCTCAGACACGGGTTAAATAGTTTCTGCTGCAGTGTTTTTCTAAACAATGAGTTAATTGGTCTCTGTTTCAGCGTTGAGCTTAACTCTCTGAAATGTATTAAGTTAAAGTGTGGTGATTAGTATAATATAACATACTGTATCGTAACATAACATAACATAACATAACATAACATAACATAACATAACATAACATAACATAACATAACATAACATAACATAACGCTGTGGTGTTATAACTATTTAATTTCTTAACTATGTGTTAATTTCCCTCAAAGTGTGATGCTAAACTATGTGTTAGAATGTTATTGTGAGAGTGTGATGATAAATGTATGTGCTAAATTACCTCAGTAACAGTGTGGTGCTTAAAATTGTTACATACTCTCTGTGAGAGTGTGGTCCAAATTTATGTGTTGCATTATCTCAAACATTGGTTAAATAGTCTCTGTTGTAGTGTTGTGGATAACTATGTGAAATTATGTCTGTTATGGTGTGGTGATTAACATCACATCACATAAAATAGCATAACATAACATCATAAAATAATATAATGGTGTGGTGTTATAACTATTAAATTATTTAACTAAGTGTTAATTTATGTCAGACAAAGTATGGTGCTAAACTATGTGTGAAATTCACTCTGACAGTGTGGTGCTAAACTAGATGTAAATTATCTCAGTGACAGTATAGTGCTGAAGGATGTGTTAAATTATCACTGTGAGAGTGCAATGCTAAACTGTCTTAATTGTTTCTTTTAATGTGGTAGTGAAAATTGGTTTTAAACAATGCAGTGTGCATCTTTTGCAGTGTGGTACCAAACTTTTGGTTAAATTAACATATAGTTTAGCACCACTGTTTGACTGAGATATATTAACACATAGTTAAGTAATTCAATAGTTATAACACCACACCATTATATTATTTTATGTTAGGTATGTGATGTTATATTATGTTCTGATATGATATAGTACGTTATAATATATTAATCACCACACAGTTAAGCTCAACACAGTTAAGCTCAACACTGTTTAGAACCACACTGCAACTGAAACAATTTAACCCTTGTGTGACATAATTTAACACAAAAATTAGCACCACATTGTCAAAGACCTAATTTACTGCATAGTTTCACCCTACTGTCGTGCATGTTAAAAAATCAATAGACGACAGGGAGATTATTTGACACATAAATTAGCCCCACTCTGTTACAGAGATAATTTTCACATAATTTAGAGACACACCGTGATATATAGATAGTTTAACCCATAGTTCAGCACCACACCATCACAGAGGTATTTTAACATATGGTTTAGCATCACATTGTAAAAGAAGCAATTTAAAACAGTGCAGCAGTGCACACTCACAGTGATAACATCACATAGTTTAGCACTGTAATGTTATGTTATGTTATGATGTATTTATGTAACAGAGAAAATCTAACTCTGTTACATTACTTTTATCACCATAATCTAACAGAGATAATTTCACACAGATAAGTAAAAGACTGAAAGAGACAGCATATAACTCATTGATGAGAACCACACTGAAAAGAGAGTATTTAACTATTTAACCCATGTTTGAGATAATTTAACCCATAAATTAGCAACACACTTTCACATGGATAATGTAACACATTTAAGCACCACACTGTTACAGAGATAATTTAACACATACTTTAGAATCACACTGTGGTAGAGATAAGTTGAACCATAATTCAGCATTACACGGTCAAATAAATTAATTTACACAGTTTAATATTGCAATGTCAATTAAAAACATTGTTTAATAGCACACTTTCAGAGTTAATTTAACACACAGCTTAGCATCACCCTGTGAAAGAAACTTTTTAAAAGAGTTTGGCATTGCACTCTCACAATGAGAATTTAACACAAAGTTTGGCACTGCATTGTGGTAGAGATAAAGTAACAATGTTTAGCTGTCATAGATATAATTTATCACATAGTTTTAGTGCTGCGATGTCACAGAGAAAATTAAACACATAGTTTAGCATCACAATCTCAAAGTTAATTTAACACACAGTTTTGCACCACTCTGTAAAAGAGACAATTTAAGATACTTTACCATCGCACTCTCACAATTATACTTTAACATAAAGTTTTAGTACTGCATTGTCACAGACATAAACACACACTTCGAGTTAATTTAACACACAGTTTAGCATCACACTGTCACACAGATAAATTAACACATAGTTTATTAATTTAATATTTATATTATAACACAACGCTATTATATTATATTATATTATATTATATTATATTATATTATATTATATTATATTAATCACCGCTACATAACAGGCATGATATCACACAGTTAAGCACAACACTGTAAAATAACATTTATTTCATTGTTTAAAACTACAGAACAATACAGCAATTTAACCCTTGTTTTAGATTATCTTACTCATAGTTTAGCATCACTCTGACACAAGGATAAATTAACAAGTAATTAATTTAATAGTTATACTTTTATAATACCACTCCACTATATTATAATATGTTATATTATATTATAGTATATCATAATATAGTATATTATTTTATATGTTATACTATACATTAGTTACATTATATTACATCATTTCTTATCATATCGTGATATATCTTATCATATTGTATCATATCATAACATATCATATCATATCATATCATATCAGATCATATCATATCATATCATATCATATCAAATTACAGTACATTGCATAATAATATATTGTATTATATTATATTATATCATATTATTTTATATTATATTATGTTACTCACTGCTCCATATCAGATAATTTCACACAGTTAAGCACAACACTGTAACAGAGAGCATTTTACACACTGTTTATAATCACACTACTCAAGAGACAATTAAACTCTTGTCTGAGATAATTTCACCAACAGATTGGCATGACAGTTTCACAGAGATAATGCAACACATTTAATCTCTACACTGTTACAAAGATAATTTAACACATGGTTAAGCACCACACTATCACAGATATATTTTGTACACAGTTTAAGTTCTCACAAGTTCACCATTATATTGTATTATATCATATATCATATTACATTGTAATAAATGATATTATATCATATCATATCCAGGCATAATAATACACAGTTAAGCACAAGATTGTAGCAGAGAGAATTTAACTGTTTAGTTTCCCACTATAAGATGTACAATTTAACATGTTTGAGATAATTTACACATAGTTCAACACCACACTATCGCAGAGATATTTTAACACATAGTTTAGTACCACACTGTCACGGAGATAAATGATCACAGAGTTAATTAATATAGTAGTTAAAATATTAAAACACCACATTATATTATATTGTATTATATGACATTACATTATATTATATTATATTATATCATATCATAATATATTATATTCTATTACATTAATCACCACTCTGTAACAGGTGTAATTTCATACAGTGAAGCACAACACTGTAACAGAGAGCACCTAATTCATTGTTTAAAAACTCTCTAGAATAGAGACACCACACTTTTACAGATAAAAATTAACACATTGTTAATTGCTTCAATATCTATAATATTATAACAGCACACCATCATATTATATTATATTATATTATATGACATGATATGATATATTATATTATTTTATATTATTTTACTATGTGTAACATTATCTCAACGATGAGTTAAATTGTATCTCTTGTGCTGAGAGTCTAAACATTGAGTTAATTATGCTCTCCTTCAGTGTTGTGCTTGACTGTGTGAAATGATCAGGGTGATAGAGTGGTGCTGGCTGTGTGTGCACGGTGGCTGTGGCCACGTGCCCAGTGGCTTGGTTGACCTGCTACTGTGTCCCTGTGTTGGTGTGCACTGGGGTATTGGTGAGTCTTTGTTCTGTGTGGCACATGCTTCCATCCAACACTGTGTGTGTCTGTGCTGGCTGTTGTGGCCAGTGCTGGGAAGGGATGTGTCCTTGGGAGGGTGCTGTACTGCTGGTGGTGGGGTCCAGGCCATGTCCTGTGGCATGTGGGGTACCCCGTTTGCTGACACTTGGTCTGTCTCTCAGCTGTACTTTGGGGACGTGCAGGGTGGCACTGTGGATGCAGCTGTTGCATTGCTCTCTGCTGCCACTCACTGCAGGGGGCACATGGTGGGGCTGCCTTGCATGGCTCCTTGGTGCATAGGGTTGCATTGTCACTGTGAAGGTTGTGGCATGCATGGGGTGTCCTGCACTACTCCTGGGCTGGCTGTATGGGGATCATAGTGCAGGGTGTGCTCTGCATTGGTTGGATGGTGTGGCACAGGGTGGTTGGCATTCCTTGTGTGCTGGTCACATCTCCAGGGATGTGCTGGGCACCATGCCCCATCTGTGGGTTGGTTGCTGGTGTCCATGGGCTGGTGGTTATTCCAGCCTCCACTGGTTTTGTAGTTCATGGATTGTGGGGCAATGTCTGTTTTGCAGTGTGTCCTTCTGCCCATTTGTGGCATGGGTGGTGGCCCCTGGATCCTGTCCCGCATCCCTGGTTGTGCTTGTAGCACTACTGCCCTGCTCCACACTGCATCCCTGGGTGCACTATGGTGCATCTAGACTGCTCCACTGAGCATCCTTTGTTTGTGCTGTGGCGCATCTGAAATGTGCACCTGCACATCCTGGACAGTGCTAGGCGCGGGTGTGTGATATTCAGTCGCAGGCTGCAGGCTTATCTTGAGCTGCACAGTTTTTGATATAGCACTTTGTGCATGGCCGCAGTGGACTTGTGCTAGCTCCTGCTGTTGCACACTTTTTGGGCACAGTTTGAATATCTGGGCCTCAGTGTTTAGAACCACACTACAATAGAGATAAATTAACCAATGATTGAGATGATTATTTAGCATCTCAATGTGAGAGAGTTAAATTAGCACATACTAAATTAATTTAATAGTTACACTATTATAACACCACACCACTATATTATATTATATTGCATTTTATTGTATTGTTTTGTGTTGTATTGTTTATATTATATTATATTATATTATACCCCTGGGGAGGGGTGCATCATTGACAGGTGTGGCAAAGGCAAAGCAGGAAGATGAGGTAGCGGTGGTGGAAATCATGGCAGAGAGAGTGAGGGAAGTCCTTGGGTCCCCTAAGATGGAGAAACAGCCGGGCCAGATAAATTTCATCCCAGAGTGCTGAAGGAACTGGTGGATGTCCTGTCAAATCCCTGATGGAGCTCTTCAGCATCTCTCTGAGGACAGGTTGGTCCCAGGATTGGAAGGTAGCGCATCAGTGCCTAGCGACAAGTGGGGATCAGGGGAGTGGTTGGGAACTACAGGCCCATCAGATTGACACTGATAGTGGGCAAGGCAATGGAGGACATTGTCAAGAAGAGACTGGGGGGACCTGGAAGAGTTGGGGAGTCTGGACAATAGACAGCATGGATTCATCCTGGGGATATCATGTCAGACAAACCTTGTGGAGTTCTATGACTGGCTGATGAGTGCCATGGACCCAGGAAGAATAGTGGACATCCTCTTTCTTGACTTCAGCAAGGCATTTGACTCTGTTCCTCACATGAGTCTGTTGAATAATGTAGGGGAAATGGGGGGTGGGGAACCAGATGATCAGATGGATAAGAAATTGTCTCCAGAACTGGACCCAGAGGGTCATGGTTGGAGGGATAGTCACATCCCCAATGAGGGTCAGTTATTGGAGTCCTCAGGGATCAGTCCTTGGGCCCCTCCTGTTCAATGCCTGTGAATCTGACATTAGGAAATGCAGCAGGAGTGAGCTGCGTCTCTTTGTGGATGACTCAAAACTAGGAGTGGTGGTGGATGGGGAGGAGGGAGGGTGGTCATACAGAGGGAACTGAAGGCTCTGGAAAAGTTGTCTAGAAAGTGGAAGCTGATGTTCAAAGCAGGAATTTGCAGGGTACTGCACCTGGGAGCCAGAAACTGAGGCCAAGTCGACACCCTGGGGGGCAATGCTACAAGTATTGATGGCTGAGTGGGACCAGGGGTGGTAGTAGGTGTCAAGATGAACAACTCAGAGAGTTGTAGGAGGGCAGTGGCAAAAGCCAACATGATGCTTGGATGCATCACTAGGGGCTCACCTCCAGAAGGAATGAAGTAATAATCCCACTGTATAACTGCTTGGTGAGGACAAACCTCGAGTACTGCATGCAGTTTAGAGGCCACATTTAAAGAGGGACATTGAACTCCTGGAGAGAGGGTCCAGAGAAGAGCAACCAAAATGATTTTGGGCCTGTGGGAAAGGACCTAAGGGCAGACGCTCGAAGAGCTAAATATGTACACATTGGAAGAGAGAAGGGACTGAGGTGAAATGATAAAGGTTTTCATGCACATGAAGGGGTAAATAGGGAGGAGCAGTCAGGATACTCTGAAGAAAGGAGGTGGGGCACTTAGAGGGAACAGATGGAAGCTGAAGGGGGAGAGTCAGTGGAGAAAGAAGTAGGTGCTACTTCACTGAAAGGGTGGTGGAGTCATGGAATGCACTGCCTCAGTTTCTAGTTAAAGCAGAAACAGTGGAGGGGTTCCAGAAGGGGTGGGGTTCTGGAAGCAAAAACCAGTGCAGTGAGAAAATCCAGGACTGGGAAGGCCAGAGAGGGAGAAGGGGGCAGCAAGGTCAGTTAACAGGGTGGGTATGACTAAATGAGCAGACAGAAAAGACCGTTAGGCTTATTGTTATGGCATTTTAGAATGTTAGCATATTATATTATATTTTATATTATATGATATTATATTATACTATATTACATGATATTAAATTGTTTTGTATTATATTATATTATATATAATATTATATTACATTGTATTGTATTGTATTATATTATATTATATTATATTATGTTATGTTATGTTATGTTATGTTATATTATGTTATGTTATGTTATGTTATATTATATTAATCACCATTCTGTAACAGGGATAATTTCACACAGTTAAGCACAACACTGTATCAGAGTATTTAACTCATTGATTAGAACCACAATACGAGAGGAAATATAACTCTTGTTTGAGATAAATTAACACACTGATTAGGCCACACAGTGTTACAAAGATAATTTAGCACATTTAATCGTTACACAGTTACAGTGACAATTTAACACATAATTCAACTCCACACTGTCACAGAGATATTTTAACACATAGTTTAACACCACTATGTCACATCAATAATTTAACGCAGTTATAATACCACAGAATTATATCGTATCATATCATATCATATCATCATATCATATCATATCATATCATATCATATCATATCATATTGTATTATAATATCTTATATTAATCACCACTCTGTCACACTGATCATTTCACGCAGTTAAGCACAACACTGAAAGGGAGCGTAATTAACTCATTGTTTAGACTCTCAGCACAAGAGATACAATTTAACTCATTGTTGAGATAATGTTACACATAGTAAATTAATATAATATAATATAATATAATATAATATAATATAATATAATATAATATAATATAATATAATATAATATAATATAATATGATGGTGTGCTGTTATAATATTATAGATATTGAAGCAATTAACAATGTGTTAATTTTTCTCTGTAAAAGTGTGGTGTCTCTATTCTAGAGAGTTTTTAAACAATGAGTTAGATGCTCTCTGTTACAGTGTTGTGCTTCACTGCATGAAATTACACCTGTTACAGAGTGGTGATTAATGTAATAGAATAGAATATATTATGATATGATATAGTATAATATAAGATAATACAATATGATATGATATGATATAATATAATGTAATATAATATAATATAATGTGGTGTTTTAATATTTTAACTATTATATTAATTAACTCTGTAACAGTGTGGTACTAAACTATGTGTTAAAATATCTCTGTGATAGTGTGGTGATGAACTATGTGTAAATTATCTCAAACATGTTAAATTGTATCTCTTGTAGTGGGAAGCTAAACAGTTAAATTCTCTCTGCTACAATCTTGTGTTTATCTGTGTATTATTATCCCTGGATATGATATGATATAATATCATTTATTACAATGTAATATGATATATGATATAATACAATATAATGGTGTACTCTTATAATATAACTGCATTAATTTATCTCTTTGGCAGAGTGGTGTTAAACCATGTACAAAAATATATCTGCAATAGTGTGGTGCTTAACCATGTCTTTCTAACAGTGTAGAGATTAAATGTGTTGCCTTATCTCTGTGAAACTGTCATGCCAATCTGTTGGTGAAATTATCTCAAACAAGAGTTTAATTGTCTCTTGAGTGGTGTGATTATAAACAGTGTGTAAAATGCTCTCTGTTACAGTGTTGTGCTTAACTGTGTGAAATTATCTGATATGGAGCAGTGAGTAACATAATATATATAATATAATATAATATAATATAATATAATATAATATAATATAATATAATATATTATTATGCAATGTAATTTGATTTGATATATGATATGATATGATATGATATGATACGATATGATAAGATATATCACGATATGATAAGAAATTATTTATTATAATATAATGCATTGTAATGTAGTATAACATATAAAATAATATAGTATAATATGACATACTATAATATAATATAACATATTATAATATAGTGGAGTTCAGTTATAAAAGTATAAGTATTAAGTTAATTACTTAATTTATCCTTGTGTCAGAGTGTTGCTAAACTATGAGTAAGATTATCTAAAACAAGGGTTAAATTGCTGTATTGTTGTGTAGTTTTAAATAATGAAATAAATGCTCTCTTTTACAGTGTTGTGCTTAACTGTGTGATATCATGCCTGTTACATAGTGGTGATTAATATAATATAAAATTATATAGTATAATATAAAGTAATATAAAATAAATAATATAATATAATATAATATAATATAATATAATATAATATAATATAATATAATATAATATAATTATAATATAATATAATATAATATAATATAATAGCATTGTGTTATAATATAAATATTAAATTAATAAATTATGTTTTAATTTATCTGTGTGACAGTGTGATGCTAAACTCTGTGTTAAATTAACTCTAAGTGTGTGGTGCTTAACTATGTGTTTACGTCTGTGACAATGCAGCACTAAAACTTTGTGTTAAAGTATAACTGTGAGAGTGCGATGGTAAAAGTATCTTAATTGTCTCTTTACAGTGTGGTGCAAAACTGTGTGTTAAATTAACTTTGAGGTAGTGGTCCTAAACTATGTGTTTAATTATCTCTGTGACATTGCAGCACTAAACTATGTGATAAATTATATCTGTGACAGTGTAGTGCTAAACATTGTTACTTTATCTCTACCACAATGCAGTGCCAAACTTATGTTAAATTCTCATTGTGAGAGTGCAATGCTAAACTCTTTAAAAGTTTCTTTCACAGGGTGGTGCTAAGTGTGTGTTAAATTTACTCTGAGAGTGTGCTATTAAACAATGTTTTTAATTGACAATTATTAAACAGTGTAAATTAATTTATTTGACAGTGTAAAGCTGAATTATGGTTTAACTTATCTCTATCACAGTGTGGTTCTAAAGTATGTGTTAAATTATCTCTGTAACAGTGTGGTGCTTAAATGTGTTACATTATCCATGTGAAAGTGTGTTGCTAATTTATGGGTTAAATTATCTCAAACATGGGTTAAATAGTTAAATACTCTCTTTTGCAGTGTGGTTCTCATAAATGAGTTATATGCTCTCTGTTTCTGTCTTTTACTTATCTGTGTGAAATTATCTTTATTAGATTATGGAGATAAATGTAATGTAACAGAGTCAGATTTTCTCTGTTACAGTGTTACATCATAACAACATAACATAACATAACATAACATAACATAACATAACATAACATAACATAACATAACATAACATAACATAACATAACATAACATAACATAACATAACATAACATAACATAACATTACAGTGCTAAACTATGTGATGTTATCACTGTGAGTGTGCACTGCTAAACTGTTTTAAATTGCTTCTTTTACAATGTGGTACTAAACTGTATGTTAAAATACCTCTGTGATGATGTGGTGCTGAACTATGGTTTAGACTATCTATATATCACGGTGTGTCTCTAAATTATGTGAAAATTATCTCTGTAACAGACTTGGGCTAATTTATTTGTTAAATAATCTCCCCGTCATCTATCGGTTTTTTAACATGCAAGACACTATGGTGATAAACTATGCAGTAAATTAGGTCTTTGACAGTGTGGTGCTAATTTTTGTGTTAAATTATCTCACACAAGAGTTAAATTGTTTCTGTTGCAGTGTGGTTCTAAATATTGAGTTAACTGCTCTCTCTTTCAGTGTTGTGCTTAACTGTGTGGTGATATATTATAAAGTAATATATCATATCAGAACATAACATAACATCACATAGCTAACATAAAATAATATTTTGGTGTGGTGTTATAACTATTAAATTACTTAACTATGTGTTAATATATCTCAGTCAAACAGTGGTGCTAAACTATGTGTTAATTTAACCGACAGATTAGCACCACACTGCCAAAGATGCACACTGTATTGTTTAGAACCAGTTTTCACTACCACATTAAAAGAAACAATTAAGACAGTTTAGCATTGCAGTCTCACAGTGATAATTTAACACATTCTTCAGCACTATACTGTCACTGAGATAATTTACATCTAGTTTAACACCACACTGTCAGAGTGAATTTCACACATAGTTTAGCACAATACTTTGTCTGACATAAATTAATACTTAGCTAAATAATTTAATAGTTATAACACCACACCATTATATTATTTTATGGTGTTATGTTATGCTATTTTATGTGACGTGATGTTAATCACCACACCATAACAGACATAATTTCATGTAGTTATCCACAACATTGCAACAGAGACTATTTCACCAATGTTTGAGATAATGCAACACATAAATTTGGACCACACTCCCACAGAGAGTATGTGACAATTTTAAGCACCACACTGTTACCGAGGTAATTTAGCACATACTTTTATCATCACACTCTCACAATAACATTCTAACACATAGTTTAGCATCACACTTTGAGGGAAATTAACACATAGTTAAGAAATTAAATAGTTATAACACCACAGCATTATGTTATGTTATTATGTTATGTTATGTTATGTTATGTTATGTTATGTTATGTTATGTTATGTTGTACTGTGCTGTGCTGTGCTGTGCTGTGCTGTGCTGTGCTGTGCTATGCTATGCTATGCTATGCTATGCTATGCTATGCTATGCTATGTTATGTTATGTTATGTTATGGTAGGTTATGGTAGGTTATGATATAGTATGTTATATTGTACTAATCACCACACTTTAACTTAATATATTTCACAGCGTTAAGCTCAACGCTGAAATGGAGACCAATTAATTCATTGTTTAGAACCACACTGCAGCAGAAACTATTTAATCCATGTCTGAGATAATTTAACACATAAATTAGCACCATACTGTCACAGAGATAATGTAACATAATCTTTAGAACCACACAGTTGTAGCAATAATTTAAACCAAAGTTCAGCACAGTATCACAGAGATATCTCTCTAAATAGTTGATCGCCACACTGTTTTGTGAGATAAAGTAACCCACAGATGTCAGAGAGATAATGTTACACATAAATTATCACCACACTATTAAAGAGAAAATTTTCCACATCATTTTGAGCAACACACATATACTTTAAACCATAGTTCAGCACCACACTATCAGAGGTATTTTAACACAACATTCAGCATCATCCTGTCACAGAGAAAATTGAATAGTTTATCAGCACACTGTCTTGCGAGATAAAGTAACCCAAAGATGTCAGAGAGATAATTTTACACACAATTTAGCAACTCCATATTACAGTTACATTTCTACACAAAGTTTAGCACCACACTGTAAAAGAAACCATTTAAGACAGTTAATCATTGCACTCTCACAGTGGTAAGTTAACAAGCAGTTTAGCACTGCAGTGTGACAGAGATAATTTAACACATAGTTAAAGACCACACTGTAAAGAGACAATTTAAATAGCATATCATCACACTCTAAAAATTATATTGTAACACATAGTTTAGCACCACAGTTTGACTGAGATATAATAACACATAGTAAAGTAATTTAATACTTATAACACCACTCCATTATATTAATTTATGTTAGGTATGTGATGTGATGTTATGTTCTCATGTTATATATTACTTTATAATATATTAATCACCGCACAACACTGAAAGAGAAAGCATTTAACTCATTGTTTAGAACCACACTGCAAAAGAAACAATTTAAAACAGTTTAGCAGTGCTCTCGCACAGTGAAAGCATCACATAATTTAGCACTGCAATGTTATGTAATGCTCTGTTACATTACATTTATCACCATAATGTCACAAAGATAATTTCACACAGATAAGTAAAAGACAGAAACAGAGAGCATATAACTCATTGATGAGAACCACACTACAACAGAGATTATTTTACTATTTAATCCATGTTTGAGACAATTTAACAGATAAATTAGCAACACTCAGTCACATGGATAATGTAACACATTTAAGCACCACACTGTTACAGAGATAATTTAACACATACTTTAGAATCACACTGTGATAGAGATAAGTTAAACCATATTTCAGCTTTACACTGTCAAAGAAATACATTTACACAGTTTTAGTACTGCACTGTCACAGAGGTAATTCAAAACATTGTTTAATACCTCACTCTGGGAGTTAATTTAACACACAGTTTAGCACCACCCTGTGAAAGAAACATTTTAAAAGAGTTTAGCATTGCATTCTCAAAGTGATAATTTAACACAAAGTTTGGCACTGCATAGTGGTAGAGATAAAGTAACAATGTTAAGCACTACGCTGTCACAGACAAAATTTATCACAAAGTTTTAGTGCCACATTGTCACAGAAATAAACACATAGTTTAGCACAACACAATCAGAGTTAATTTAACACAGTTTAGCATCATACTGTCACACAGATAAATTAACACATAGTTAATTAATTTAATATTTATAATATTATAAAACAACGCATTTATATTTTATTATATTTTTTATATTATATTATATCATATTATGTTATATTGCATTATACAATATTATATTATATTATAATACATATTATATTATGTTACTCACCACTTCATAACTGATAAAATTTCATGTAATTAAGCACCACATTGTAACATAGAGCATTTTACACATTGTTTAGAGCCACACTACTCTAGAGACAATTAAACACTTGTTTGAGATAATTTCACCAACAGATTGGCAACACACTATCACAGAGATAATGTAACACATTTAATCAGAATATTCTTACAAAGATATTTTAACACATAGTTCAGCACCACACTATTGCGGAGATATTTTAACAGAGTTTAACACCACTCTGTCAAAGAGATATAATGCAGTTATAATAGCACAACATTGCATTGTATCATAGCATATACCTTATCATATCATACCATATATTATATTATATTATATTATATTATATTATATTATATTATATTATATTATATTATATTATATTATATTATATTATATTACATTACATTACATTATATTACATTATATTATATTATATTATATTATATTATATTATATTATATTATATTATATTATATTATATTGTATTGTATTGTATTGTATTACATTACATTTTATTATATTATATTATATTATATTACATTACATTATATTATATTATATTATATTATATTATATTATATTATATTATATTATATTATATTAATCACCACTCCATGACAAGGATAATTTTAAACAGTTATGCACAGCGCTGTAACAGAGAGCATTGAACTCATTTTTTGAAACACATTTCAACAAACAGAACTCAACCCATGGTTGAGATAATTTTACACATAAATTAGCATCACACTGTCACATAGATAAATTAACAAATAATTAATTTAATATTTATAATATTATTACACCACATTATTATATTATATTTTATTTTATTATATTATATTATATCATATATTGTTTCATAGTATGTCATATCACATCACATCACATCATACAATATAATATCATATTATTTCATATCATATCACTTCACATCTTGTAGCAAATCATATCATGCCATAACATATCAAATCATATCATATAATATTATATTATACTATACTATATTATACAATATTGTATGACATAATCTTATATTATATCATATCCTACCATATCATAATGCATTGTATTGTATTGTGTTATATTTTGTTACATTACAATTATTAGACAAATTAACACATAGTTAATTAATTTAATACTTATAATATTATTAGTCAGCATCTTCAGAGCAACATTGAGGCAGGTTGCTCGCGGCAGTTTGGTTGAAGTTGCTCGAAGCAAAATCACATGCTCTCACATGCTCACCATCATGGTTGCATATAAATCACCACAGAATGTAACATTCTGTGGTGATTTGCATATGCAGCCCATGATGCTTTGCATTGTGGGGCATGTGATTTTGTATTTTCTTGAAACTTGGCTTCCCAGTCAAATGCCCCTTTGGGTAACCCTTGCCTCAGTGTTTACGCACAGAGGTTCTTTGTCTTTTAAATAGTTTTTTATTTTAATGGGTTCACCACAATATATCCCAGGCACACTGCCTTAGGGGTAGCTGGTCCATTCCACTGGGGTGTCAAACAGACGAGGCATACTGATGAGTCCTGGTAGGACGAAACACGTGTCTATGTCTTCTGTTAGCACCCTTTGTAAACTGTGTGAGAGGCCTTTCGGCACCATGCAATTCTGCTTAAAGTTGGACCAGCAAAACATTCTGTGGTGATTTGCATATGCAGCCCATGACGCTTTGCATTGTGGGGGCATGTGTGATTTTGTATAATATTATAACGCCTCACTGTTTTAGTATATTATATGATAATATATATTATATTATATTATATTATGGTATATTATATTATATTACATTAAATAATACCATGTCTTATCATAATATATTGCACTGTATCACATTGTATGATATTATATTATATTAATATCATATTATTTTCTATTATATTATGTAAAAGTTAAGCACAACTCTGTAAAAGAGATGATTTAATTCATTGTTTGGAAACACACTGCAACAGAGACAATTTAACCAATGTTTGAGAAAATTTAACTCCTTAATTAGTGCCACACTGTCACAGAGATAATGCAACACATTTAAGCAGCACACTTTTATAGTAGTAATTTAAAACATATTCAGCAACACACCATTGGGAGATACATTTTAGCAATAAGTTTAACAGCACACTGTCACAGAAAAAAATGACACATCGTTAATAAATGTAATAGATATAATACTATAACACCACACTATCATATCATATCATATCATATCATATCATATCATATCATATCATATCATATCATATTCATATATCATATCATATCACATGACCTAACATGAGAGCACATTACACAACCTCATATCCTATTATATTATATTACATTGTATTTAATTATTTTATATATTATTATATTATATTACTGTAATGTATTATATAACATGATGTTATAGTAATCACCACTACATAGCAGGTATCACACAGTATCACACAGTTAAGCAGAATACTGTAAAACAGAGCATTTATTTCATTGTTTAAAACCACACCTCAAAAGAGCAATTTAACCCATGTTTGAGCTGATTTTACACATAGTTTAGCATCACTCTGATACAGGGATAAATTAACACATAATTAATTTAATAGTTATACTATTATAATATCACACCTCTAGATTATGTTATATTATATTATATTATAAAATATTATTTTATGCATAATATTATTACATTATATTATGCTGCATCATTTCTTATCATATCATAATATATTATAACATTGCAGCATCTCTTATCATATCCAATGTCATATCATATCATATCATATTACATTATCACACCATTACATCATATTATTTTATGTTATATTATATTGCATCATATTATATTATATGACATTATATTATATCACATTATTTCTTATCATATCATCTATCATTTCATATCATATCACATTTTTTGTTATATTAAATGACATATTATATTGTACTGTATTATATTATATTATATTATATTATATTATATTATATTATATTATATTATATTATATTATATTATATTATATTATATTATATTATATTATATTATATTATATTATATTATATTATGTTACTCACTGCTCCATATCAGATCATTTCACACAGTTAAGCACAACATTGTAACAGAGAGAATTTTACACATTTAGAATCACAGTATTCGAGAGACAATTAAACTCTTTTTTGAGGTAATTTCACTAACAGATTGACACTACTGACACTACTGATTGACAGAGATATTTTTTAAACAGTTTAACACCACTCTGCTAAAGACATAAATTAATGCAGTTATATTTTAAGAGTACACCTTTATATTGTATCATATCATATATGATATCATATTCCATTGTAATAAATTATTTTATATCATATCATATCATATCATATCATATCATATCATATCATATCATATCATATCATATCATATCATATCCAGGCATAATAATACACAGTTAAGCACAAGATTGTAGCAGACGGAATTTAACTAACTGTTTAGCTTCTCAATATAAGAGATACAATTTAACTCATGTTTGAGATAATTTACACATAGTTCAGCACCACACTATCGCAGAGATATTTTAACACATAGTTTAGTACCACACTGTCACGGACATAAATTTTCACAGAGTTAATTAATATAATAGATAAATATTATAACACCACATTATATTATATTATATTATATTATATTATATTATATTATATTATATTATATTATATTATATTATATTATATTATATTATATTATATTATATTATATTATATTATATTATATTATATTACAATAATCACCACTCTGTAACAGGTGTAATTTCATGCAGTGAAGCACAAGACTGTAAAAGAGAGCATCTAACTCATTGTTTAAAAACTCTCTACAATAGAGGCACCAAAACTTTCACAGAGAAAAATTAACACAGTTAATTGCTTTAATAGTTATAATATTATAACAGCACAACATCATATTATATTATATGACATGATATGATATATTATATTATTTTATATTATTTTACTATGTGTAACATTATCTCAAACACAGGTTCAATTGTATCTCTTGTGCTGGGAGTCTAAACAATGCATTTATTACTCTCTCTTTCAATGTTGTGCTTAACTGCATGAAATTATCAGTGTGACAGTCGTGATTAATATAAGATAATATAATACAATATAATATGATATAATATATTAAGATATAATATGATACAATATAATGAGTGTGGTATTATAACTGGGTTGAATTATTGATGTGACATAGTGGTGCTAAACTATGTATTAAAATATCTCTGTGTTAGTGTGAAGTTGAATTATGTGCTAAATTATCTCTGTATTTGTGTAATGATTAAATGTGCTAAATTATCTTTGTGACAGTGTGCTGCTAAACTGTGTGTTAATTTATGTCAAACAACAGTTATATTGCCTCTCTTGGATTGTGGTCCTAAACAATGAGCTCTGTTAGAGTGTTGTGCTTAACTGTGTGAAATTATACCTGTTAAGAAGTAATGATTAATATAATATAATATAATATAATATAATATAATATAATATAATATAATATAATATAATATAATATAATATAATGGTGAGGTGCTATAATATTATAAGTAATAAATTAAGTAATTACGTGTTAATTTATCTCTGTGACAGTGTGGTACTAATTTATTTGTTACCTTATCTCAAACACGATTAAAATCATCTCTGTTGCAGTGCCGTTCAAAACAATGAGTACAATACTCTCTGTTACAGTGTTGTGCTTAACTGTGTGAAATTATCCCTGTTACAGAGTGATGATTAATATAATATAATATAATATAATATAATATAATATAATATAATATAATATAATATAATATAATATAATATAATATACTAACATAGTGAAATTCTAAAATGCCAGAACAATAAGCCTAATGTTTTTTTCTGTCTTCTCATTTCGTCAGCACCCACCCTGTTAACTGATCTTGCTGCCCCCTCTCCCTTTCTGGCTTCTGCCTTCCCAGTCCTGGATTTTCTCAATGCACTGGTTATTGCTTTCAGAACCCCACCCCTTCTGGAACCCCTCCACCATTTCTGCTTCCACCAGCCACCGAGGCAGGGCATTCCATAACTCCACCACCCTCTCAGTGAAGTAGCACGTCCTCCTTTGCTTCCACCCATGCCCTCTAAGTGCCCCACCTCCTTTCTTCAGAGTATCCTGACTGCTCCTTCCCTATTTGCCACTTCATCTGCTTGAAAACCTCTATCGCTTCTCCCCAGTCCCTTCTCTCTTCCAATGTGTACATATTTAGCTCTTCGAGCCTCTCCCCTTAGATCCTTTCCCACAAACCCAAAATCAATTTGGTTGCCCTTTTCTGGACCCTTTCTCAAGGAGTTCAATGTCCCTCTTTAAATGTGGCCTCCAGAACTACCTGCAGTACTCGAGGTTTGTCCTCACCAAGCAGTTATGCATTGGGATTATTACTTCTCTCCTCCTGGAGGTGAGCCCCTAGCAATGCATCCAAGCATCATGTTGGCCTCTGCCACTGCCCTCCGACAACTCTCTGATTCGTTAATCTTGACATCTACTACCACCCCAGGTCCCTCTCAGCCATCAATACTTATAGCATTTCCTCCCCAGGGTGTCGAATTGGCATGGGTTTTGGGCTCCCAGGTGCAGTACACTGCATATTCCTGCTTTGAACCTCAGCTTCCACTTTCTAGACAACCTTTCCAGAGCCTCCAGGTCCCCCTGTAGGACCACCCTCCCTCCACCCCATCCACCACCGCTCCAAGTTTTGAGTCATCCACAAAGAGACTCAGCTCACTCCTGTTGCATCTCCTAATGTCAGATACACAGGAGGGGCCCAAGGACTCCAGTAATGACCATTCTTGGGGATGCAACTATCCCTCCAACTATGACCCTCTGGGTCCAGTTCTGGAGACAATTTCCTATCCACCTGATCATGTGCAGTGTCAGTGGTAGCACACTCACCTCAGAGGCCGGGAGATCAGAGGGCTGTGGGTTCAGTTCCCCACCTCTGGCACTTGGGTTAATATCTCAGTACTGACACTGTAGTGCAGCATGAGAGGGGTGTTGCACTTCTGGGATGCATCTTTCCGATGAGATGCTAAACCGAGGTCCCATCTGCCTGGATTGGTGGTAATTCAGGTGGATGTTAAAGATCCCATGGCACTTATCGAAAAGAGGAGGGGAATTTCCCCAGTTTCCTGGCAAAATTTCCCTCATTCAATAAAAATACCACCAACAGCTTAATCTGGTTCAAGGTCAGTTGGCATCCATCTGTATTGCCCTCCCCAGAGTCATGCCTGAAAATAGGCAGGATTTGTCTAGTGCACTTACCGGGTCAACAAAAAGTAAATAAATAAATACAAATAAATTCTGGTTCCCCACCCCCATTTCTCCTTCATTATTCAACAGGCCCATGTGAGGAACAGAGTCAAATGCCTTGCTGAAGTCAAGAAAGAGGATGTCAACTGGTCTTCCCAGGTCCATGGCACTCATCGGCCAGTCAAAGAACTCAACAAGGTTAGTCTGACATGATTTCCACATGATGAACCCATGCTGTCTATCATCCAAGCTGTCCTCCATTACCTTGCCCACTCAGGCTGATGGTCCTGTAGTTCCCTGCCACCTCCCTTGATCCTCGCTTGTGGCTATGCACTGTATACACCACCTCACAATTCTGGGGTACCCACCCTACCTCAAAAAGATGCTGAAGAGCTCCATCAGGGGTTTTGCCAGGACATCTGCCAGTTCCTTTAGCACTCTGGGATGTAATTTATACAGCCCTGGTGCTTTCTCCATCTTATGAGACCCAAGGGCTTCCCTCACTCTCTCTGCCATGATTTCCACCTCTGCTACTTCATCTTCCTGCTTTGCCTTCCCTACACCTGTCAGTGATGCACCCCTCCTCAGAGGTATAATATAATATAATATAATATAATATAATATAATATAATATAATATAATATAATACAATACAACACAACACAACACAACACAACACAACACAACACAACACAACACAACACAACACAACACAACACAACATAATTTAATATAATATAGTGGTGTGGTGTATATTGTAACTATTAAATTAATTTAGTATGTGTTAATTTATCTCTCTCATAGTGAGATGCTAAACTATGTGTTAAATCATCTCAATCATTGGTTAATTTGTCTCTGTTGTAGTATGGTTCTAAACACTGAGGCCTTCAAACTGTGCCCAAAAAGTGCGCAACAGCAGGAGCAAGCACAAGTCCACTGCGCCCATGCGCAAGAAGTGTGGTATTCAAAAACTGCGCAGGTCAAGATGCGCCTGTGACACAAGACTGAATATAATACCACCTGCACCATAGCACAACCAGGGATGTGCAGTTGTGCATTTCAGGTGCACCATAGTGCAACCAGGGATGCTCAGTGGAGCAGTCCAGATGTGCCATAGCGCAACCAGGGATACCCCATGGAGCAGGGCAGCAGTGCAACAGCACAACCAGGGATGCATAGGGACAGGATGCAGGGGCCCACCACCCATGCCACAGATGGGCAGAGGAGCACATGCAGAACAGACATCACCCCCACTCCATATGCACTGCACAACTGGTGGAGAGCTGGAATAACCACTGGCCCATGGATTCCAGCAACCAACCCACAGCAGGAGCATGGTGTCCCAACACACCATCTGGCAATCTGTGACTGGCACACAAGGAGGGCTTACCATCTCATGTCACATCATCGCACCAATGCAGAGCACACCCTGCACCACGATCACCATACATCCTTCCCAGGAGTAGTGCCCAACAGTGCAGGACACCCTATGCATGCCAGATCCCCCACTGTGACAATGCAACCTTATGCACCATGGAGCCATGCAAGGCAGCCCCACCATGTGCACCCTGCAGTGGTGGCAGCAGACAGTGGTGCAACAACTGCATACACAGTGCCACTCTGCATGCCCCAAGGTACAGCTGAGAGACCGACCATGCATCAGCACATGAGGTACCCCACATGTGACAGGACATACCTTGGACCCCTCCACCAGTGGTACAGCACCCTACACACCCTCCCAAGGACAAATCCCATCTCAGCCCTGGCCACAATAGCTGGCACAGACACACACAGTGTTGCATGGAAGCATGCACCACACAGCATGCAACACAGTGCATGGACAAACAGCCACCCATACCCAAGAGCACACAAACACAGGGACACAGTAGCGGGTCAACCAAGCCTCTGGCATGTGGCCACAGAAGCTGTGTTCACACGGCCAGCACCCCTATATGGCACAGGTGTGCCAGCCACCCTGCACAGGCTCCATGAAGCTGTATGCAACTAGCATGCAGCCAGAGCACAAGTGACAGACAGTGGAGCACATCCCTTGCAACAGACACAAGCAACAGAATGGAGGGGTGACAACAACAGTGAAGGCCACAGTGCCACTGGAGGCAGCCAAGCACCATATTGGTGATGGGAGGCAACCTGGCATTATGCCGGGTACAGTGGCTGTCCAGCATGAACAGCCACCACTGACATGCCAGTAGACTGTGCATATCACAGACATGCAAGGGTGTCAGCTGCACAGGCCATGGATAGTCTGACAGGGTGCCATGCACACAGTGCATGCACTGTGGACCACTGCACACAGGCATTCAGTGCACAGAGAAAAACACACTAACCACAGACAGTGACTGACCCCCCCACCCACACCATAGGTGATTCCCTTCTGACACACACATGCCCATGCTTGCACCACCCTTGACGCCATGCACACCACTGCAGCTGAGCACCTGTAGCCTGCTGCAAATCAGAGACCACCACAATTTTCATAACAAAATGTATGTATTAAACTATATAAACACTCAAACATATGTACAAATATATACAAGGGTGGGGGAAGGCCACAAACCAGGTGGGGCAGGCATGGGGCAGGGGTGTACAAATGGGAGAGGGAAGAAGGGGTGTAAGGGTGGGCCCAGGGGATTAGGTGTGTCAGGGGGTCATGGAGGGCCTATTCTCTTCCCCGCTCTCCTCTCCTGTGGCACCTCTGGGTGCTTCTCCTCCAGACACCGTGCCACTCCATCTGGTCCAGCAGTGCCAGGGAAGCCCATGCCAGCTGCAGCATCTCCAGTATGCTTTGTTCTAGGGCCATCTAGCATTGTCCACCTAGGACAAGGGAGCAGAGTCAATATGTGTGACTGTCCAGCCCCCTGCAGCCCACCCATTGCACATTGCATACAGCCATGTGTCATGCCCCTGTGATGGTGTGAGACCAACCACAGTGACTGCATCCACAAGACCTGCCTACCCAGGCACCCACAGCCATGCGGACTGCTGCACACACCCACTGCCCATGTCCCACACAGCACCACCATGGCCGTACAGTGACATGGTTATGCGGTGCAAAGGCAGTGGCACAGCCATGTACCAGTGCACACATGGACCACCAGTGATGCACTCCCAGACATGCAGTGCCACTGGACAGTACTAACAGTAACAAGTTGCGTGCATGGCAGTGGTGTCAATGGATGGTGACCAAGCCCCGCTGCCCACCCTGATACACAGCATGCAATAGTAATCATGGATGTAAGGCAATCACCATCATCAGACTGGTCCCTGCACCTCTGTGGTCCTGCATCCCTCCTGGCCTGCTGGTTCTCTTGGCAGTGCTTCCTCTCCCTCACCCACCAGTGCTCCTCTGGGCCTAAGGTGCAAACATGGAGAGAGGAACATCAGTATAATCCAGTAGTAAAGTCCCACACCCCCGTGTGTGTGCAATCCCACACAGCCATACCCATCCACCCCAAATGGATACCACCACCATGGCCAACATTGGACAGCCCCCCATGTGCCGGACACATGCAACCATGATTCCCATATGGACATTAACAGAGTATGGATGGGGCACCTACCTGGCTGTGGCACCGTGCCCTTCCTGGCACATGCCCTCTGGCAGGCAAGCCTGTCCAGGTTTCTACACCAGAGGTCCTGTATCAGTTTTGACACTGCTCGGCTATGCACCTGATTCCCCTTGGCTTCCTCCAGCACCACCACCTCCTCCCATTCTGCAGTGCTGGCCCTGTCCAGGGGTGAATCACTATAAAGTGCCCCAGCATGGGGCTTTACTATGGCCACCAAATTGTCCATCTCCACTTGGCTCCACACAGCAGCACTCCTTCGTGCCATCTCCACAGCCGGTTAGAGTCAAAAGGGTGCTCGGTAGTGCAGTCCACCACCTGCAGATGCTTCATGGTACAGCTCTGCCATTCCCTATCATGCTGTCACCGAACAGTATGATAGTGGTGCACCCAAGTGGATGCATGGTGCCTAGGGGCAAAGGTTGGTCACAGGGTCAAGGGTCTCTCATGCACAGACTGCCACAGCATGATTGGTACTCAATGCATGTAGCGCGACTGGGTGCCTGTCTGTCACCTGCAGTAGTACCCTACCATGTTGTGGACCCAGTGTGCCTATGGCACCCAAGTGCCACAGTGCCATATATGTGAACAGGGATAGAGCACCACTGGCACATTCATGGATGTGTCCTGCATTGCCTCCCATGCACAGCATGACAGAGACAGAGAGACAGAGAAGTAGAGAGGCAGAGAGACACAGACAGAGAAACAGAGAGACAGAGAGACAGAGAGACAGAGACAGAGACAGAGAGACAGAGACAGAGACAGAGAGACAGAGAGAGAGACAGAGGCAGAGAGACCGAGACAGAGAGACAGAGACAGAGACAGAGACAGAGAGACAGAGACAGAGAGACAGAGAGACAGAGACAGAGAGACAGAGACAGAGACAGAGAGATGGAGAAAAGAGACAGAGAGACAGGGAGACACAGACAGAGGCAGAGGGACAGAGACAGAGCCATAGACAAAGAGACAGAGAGACAGAGACAGAGAAAAAGAGAGACAG
>CM028136.1:880787500-881020000 GCA_016271365.2 Neoceratodus forsteri
GAGACAAAGAGACAGAGACAGAGACAGAGAGACAGAGATAGAGAGTCAGAGACAGAGACAGAGAGACAGTGTCAGAGAGACAAAGAGACAGAGACAGAGAGACAGAGAAACAGAGACAGAGACAGAGAAACAGAGACAGAGAGAGACAGAGAAAGAGAGACGGAGAGACAGAGACAGAGAGACAGAGAGGCAGAGAGACAGAGACAGAGACAGTGGACTGAGACAGAGACAGAGACAGAGGCAGAGAAACAGAGAGACAGAGAGGCAGAGAGACAGAGACAGTGAGACAGAGAGACAGAGACAGTGAGACTGAGACAGAGACAGAGGCAGAGAGACAGAGACAGAGAAACAGAGAAAGAGAGACAGAGACAGAGAGACAGAGACAGAGAAAGAGACAGAGTCAGAGAGACAGACAGGGAGACAGAGAGACAGAGACAGAGACACAGAGAGACAAAGACAGAGACAGAGACAGAGACAGAGAGACAGAGAGACAGAGAGGTGGAGAGACAGAGAGACAGAGGCAGAGAGAAAGAGACAGAGACAGAGAGAAAGTGAGACAGTGACAGAGACAAAGAGCCAGAAGCAGAGAGACAGAGAGACAGACAGAGAGGCAGGGACAGAGACAGAGATATAGAGAGAGAGACAGAGAGAGAGAGACAAAGACAGAGACAGAGAGAGACAGAGACAGAGACAGAGAGACAGAGACTTCAGACAGAGCCAGAGACAAAGAGACAGAGAGACAAAGACAGAGAGACAGAGAGACAGAGACAGAGACAGAGAGACAGAGACAGAGAGAGAGAGACAGGAGACAGAGAGACAGAGACAGAGAGAGAGACAGAGACAGAGCGACAGAGACAGAGACAGAGCCAAAGACAATGAGACAGAGAGAGAGAGAGAGAGAGAGAGACAGAGATAGAGAGACAGAGACAGAGTAACTGAAACAGAGACGGAGAGACAGAGACAGAGAGACAGAGACAGAGACAGAGAGACAGAGAGACAGAGACACAGACAGAGAGAGAGGCAGAGAGACGGAGAGATAGAGACAGTGGCAGAGAGACTGAGAGACATAGAGGCAGAGAGACAGAGACAGAGAGACTGAGACAGAGGCAGAGAGACTGAGACAGAGCCAAAGACAAAGAGAAAGAGAGACAGAGAGAGAGAGAGAGAGACAGAGAGACAGTGAGACAGAGACAGAGAGATGGAGAAACAGAGACAGAGAGAGAGAAAGAGAGACAGAGACAGAGAGACAAGATAGCAATTTCATAACAGTTTTCCTCTCAGCTGATGTCACAGTGCTTTATTTCATTATAGTTTTTGGCTCAGCTGAAGTCACTGGGCTTTATTTCATTACAGTTTTTGGCTCAGCTGATGTCACTGTGCTTTATTTCATGATAGTTCTTGGCTCAGCTGATGTCACTAGGCTTTATTTCACTATAGTTCTTGGCTCAGCTGATGTCAATGTCCTTAATTTCACTATTGTTTTTGGCTCAGCTGATGTCTCTGTGCCTTATTTCACTATAATTTTTGGCTCAGATGAAGTCACTGGGCTGTATTTCACTATAGTTTTTGTCTCAGCTGATGTAACGGAGCTTTATCTCGTTACAGTTTTTGACTCAGCTAATGTCACTGTGCCTTTTTTCAATATAGTTTTTGGCTCAGCTGATGTCACTGTGCTTTATTTCATTATAGTTTCAGGCTCAACTGATTTCACTGTGCATTATTTAATTATAGTTTTTGGCTCGGCTGATGTCACTGGGCTTTATTTCATTACAGTTTTCGGCTCAGTTGATGTCACTGAGCTTTATTTCATTTTAGTTTTTGGCTCAGCTGATGTCACAGTGCTTTATTTCAATACAGTTTTTCCTCAGCTGATGTCACTGTGCTTTATTTCATTACAGTTTGTGGCTCAGCTGATGCCAATGTGCTTTATTTCACTATAGTTTTTGGCTCAGCTGATGTCACTGTGCAATATTTCATTGCATTTTTTTGGCTCAGGTGATGTCACTGGGCTTTATTTCATTACAGTTTTTGGATCAGCTGATGTCAATGTGCTGTATTATTTTATAGTTCTTTTCTCAGCTCATGTCACTGGGCTTTATTTCACTATAGATTTTGGCACAGCAGATGTCACTGGGCTTTATTTCATTATAGTTTTTTGGCATAGCTGACGTCACTGTGCTTTTTTTCACTATAGTTTTTCCTCAGCTGATGTCACTGGGCTTTATTTAATTGCAGTTTTTGGCTCAGCCGATGTCACTGTGCTTTATTTCATTATAGTTTTTTCCTCAGCTGATGTCACTGGGCTTTATTTCATTACAGTTTTAGGCTCAGCAGATGTCACTGTGCTTCATTTCATTACAGTTTTTGGCTCAGCTGATGACACTGTGCTCTCTTTCACTATAGCTTTTGACTCAGCTGATGTCACTGGGCTTTACTTCATTAGAGGTTTTGGCTCAGCTGATGTCACAGGGCTTTAGTTCACTATAGAGTTTGTCTCAGCTGATGTCACTGTGCTTTATTTCATTATAGTTTTTGGCTCAGCTAACGTCACTGTGCTTTTTTTTCGTTATAGTTTTTGGCTCAGCTGATGTCACCATGCATTATTTCATTATGGCTTCTGGCTCAGCTGATGTCACTGGGCTTTATTTCACTATAATTTTTGCCTCCGCTGATGTCACTGTGCTTTATTTCACTATAGTTTTTGGCTCAGCTGAAGTCACTTGGCTGTATTTCACTATGGTTTTGTCTCAGCTGATGTCACTGAGCTTTATTTCGTTACAGTTTTTGACTCAGCTGATGTCGAAGGGATTTATTTCACTGTAGAGTTTGGCTAAGCTGATGTCACTGTGCTTTATTTCATTATAGTTTTTGGCTCAGCTGATGTCACTGTGCTTCATTTCATTATAGTTTCCGGCTCATCTGATTTCACTGTGCATTATTTCATTATGGTTTTTGGCTCAGCTGATGTCACTGGGCTTTATTTCATAACAGTTTTCGTCTCAGCTGATGTCACTGTGCTTTATTTCATTATAGTTTTTGGCTCAGCTGATGTCACTGTGCTTTATTTCATGATAGTTCTTGGCTCAGCTGATGTCACTAGGCTTTATTTCACTATAGTTCTTGGCTCAGCTGATTTCAATGTCCTTAATTTCACTATTGTTTTTGGCTCAGCTGATGTCACTGTGCCTTATTTCACTATAATTTTTGGCTCACCTGAAGTCACTGGGCTGTATTTCGCTATAGTTTTTGTCTCAGCTGATGTAACGGAGCTTTATCTCGTTACAGTTTTTGACTCAGCTGATGTCACTGTGCCTTTTTTCAATATAGTTTTTGGCTCAGCTGTTGTCACTGTGCTTTATTTCATTATAGTTTCTGGCTCAACTGATTTCACTGTGCATTATTTAATTATAGTTTTTGGCTCGGCTGATGTCACTGGGCTTTATTTCATTACAGTTTTCGGCTCAGTTGATGTCACTGAGCTTTATTTCATTTTAGTTTTTGGCTAGCCTTGCTTGTAGAGCAGAAAGCAGCTAACTAAAAGAAACTACATTTTCTTATTAATTTAAAACTTACATCTCAGCAGGAGTCAGTGACTGTTAAGATTAAGTAGACATATAACTTTATTAGAAGTAGAACGGGTCTTATTTAGGGTTAAAAAAAGAAAGAAAAGAAAGAAAATCAGTGTGTTCTGTGCAGGGAAGGGTACTGTATCAGATGACTGTGCTAAACCAGAAGGAGGAACAATAGCTAACCTGGGGGTGTGGTTTAGACACCATAAATGCAGGTCAGTCAAATTACAACTTCCTGTTGCTAGCCTTGCTTGTAGAGCAGAAAGAAGCTAACTAAAAGAAGCTACATTTTCTTATTAATTTAAAACTTATATCTCAGCAGGAGTCAGTGACTGTTAAGCTTAAGTAGATAGATAACTTTATTAGAAGTAGAGGGGGTCTTATGTAGGGTTAAAAAAAGAAAGAAAGTCAGTGTGTGTTCTGCGCAGGGAAGGGTACTGTATCAGCTGACTTTGCTAAGCCACTAGGAGGAAAGAGAGCTTACCTGGGGGTGCGGTTTAGACACTATAAAAGCAGGTGTGTCAAATTACAACTTCCTGTTGCTCGCCTTGCTTGTAGATCAGAAAGCAGCTAACTAAAAGAAGCTACATTTTCCTATTAATTTAAAACTTATATCTCAACAGGAGTCAGTGACTGTTAAGATTAAGTAGACAGATAACTGTTTTAGAAGAAGAAGGGGTATTATTTAGGGTTAAAAAAGAAAGAAAAGAAAGAAAGTCAGAGTGTGTTCTGTGCAGGAAGGGTACTGTATCAGCTGACTTTGCTAAACCAATAGGAGGAAAGAGAGCTTACCTGGAGGTGTGGTTTAGACACCTTAGAAGCAGGTGAGTCAAATTACAATTTCCTGTTGCTAGCCTTGCTTGTAGAGCAGAAAGCAGCTAACTAAAAGATGCTACATTTTCTTATTATTTTAAAACTTAGGTCTCAGCAGGAGTCAGTGACTGTTAAGATTATGTAGACAGATAACTTTATTAGAAGTAGAGCGGTCTTATTTAGGATTAAAAAAAGAAAGGAAAGAAAAGAAAGAAAGTCAGTGTGTGTTCTGTGCAGAGAAGGGTACTGTATCAATGGATCTTGCTAAACGAGTAGGAAGAAATAAAGCTTACCTGGGGGTGTGGTTTAGGCACCATAAAAGCAGCTGAGTCAAATTACAACTTCCTGTTGCTAGCCTTACTTGAAGAGCAGAAAGCAGCTATCTAAAAGAAGCTACATGTTCTTATTAATTTAAAACATATGTCTCAGCAGGAGTCAGAGACTGTTAAGATTAAGTAGACAGATAACTTTATTAGAAGTAGAAGGGGTATTATTTAGGGTTAAAAAATGAAAGGAAAGAAAGTCAGTGCATGTTCTGTGCAGGGAAGGGTACTGTATCAGATGACTGTGCTAAACCAGTAGGAGGAAAGAGAGCTTACCTGGGGGTGTGGTTTAGACACCATAAAAGCTGGTCAGTCAAATTACAAGTTCCTGTTGCAAGCCTTGCCTGTTGAGCAGAAAGCAGCTAACTACAGGAAGCTACATATTCTTATTAATTTAAAACTTATAACTCAGCAGGAGTCAGTGACTGTTAAGATTAAGTAGACAGATAACTTGATTAGAAGTTGAAGGGGTCTTATGTAGGGTTAAAAAAAGAAAGAAAAAAAAGAAAGTCAGTGTGTGATCTGTGCAGGGAAGGGTACTGTATCAGATGACAGAGCTAAATCAGTAGGAGGAAAGAGAGCTTAAGTGGGGGTGAGGTTTAAACACCATAAAAGCTGGTGAGTCAAATTACAACTTCCTGTTGCTAGCCATGCTTATACAGCCGAAAGCACAGTGACATCAGCAGAGGCAAAAATTATAGTGAAATAAAGCCCAGTGACATCAGCTGAGCCAGAAGCCATAATGAAATAATGCATGGTGACATCAGCTGAGCCAAAAACTATAACGAAAAAAAAGCACAGTGACGCTAGCTGAGCCAAAAACTATAATGAAATAAAGCACAGAGACATCAGCTGAGACAAACTCTATAGTAAAATAAAGCCCTGTGACATCAGCTGAGCCAAAACCTCTAATGAAGTAAAGCCCAGTGACATCAGCTGAGTCAAAAGCTATAGTGAAAGAGAGCACAGTGACATCAGCAGAGCCAAAAACTGTAATGAAATGAAGCACAGTGACATCTGCTGAGCCTAAAACTGTAATGAAATAAAGCCCAGTGACATCAGCTGAGAAAAAAACAATAGTGAAATAAAGCCCAGTGACATCAGCTGAGCCAAAAACTATAGTGAAATAAAGCACATTGGCATCAGCTGAGCAACAAACTGTAATGAAATAAAGCACAGTGACATCAGCTGAGGAAAAACTGTATTGAAATAAAGCACTGTGACATCAGCTGAGCCAAAAACTATAATGAAATAAAGCACAGTGACATCAGCTGAGCCAAAAACTAAATGAATAAAGCCCAGTGACATCAGCTATGAAAAAAACAATAGTGAAATAAAGCACAGTGACATCAGCTGAGCGAAAAACTGTAATGAAATAAAGCCCAGTGACATCAGCTGAGCCTAAAACAATAATGAAATAAGACACAGTGACATCAGCTGAGCCAAAAACTATGAAGAAATAAAGCACTGAGACATCAGCTGAGTCAAAAACTGTAATGAAATTAAGCACAGTGACATCAGCTGAGGAAAAAACTATAGTGAAGTAAAGCACAATGACATCAGCTGAGCCACAAACTGTAATGAAATAAAGCACATTGACATCAGCTGAGGAAAAACTGTATTGAAATAAAGCACTGTGACATCAGCTGAGCCAAAAACTAAAATGAAAAAAAGCTCAGTGACATCAACTGAGCCGAAAACTGTAATGAATAAAGCCCAGTGACATCAGCTGAGCCAAAAACTATAATGAAATAATGCACAGTGAAATCAGTTGAGCCAGAAATTATAATGAAATAAAGCACAGTGACATCAGCTGAGCCAAAAACTATATTGAAAAAAAGCACAGTGACATCAGCTTAGTCAAACTCTAAAGTGAAATAAAGCCCTGTGACATCAGGCTGAGTCAAAAACTGTAATGCGATAAAGCTCCGTTACATCAGCTGAGACAAAAACTATAGTGAAATACAGCTCAGTGACTTCAGCTGAGCCAAAAATTATAGTGAAATAAAGCATAGTGACAACAGTTGAGCCAAACTCTATAGTGAAATAAAGCCCAGTGACATTAGCTGAGCCAAAACTGTAATGAAATAAAGGCCAGGGAAATCAGCTGAGTCAAAAACAATAATGAAATAACGCACAATGACATCAGCTGTGCCAAGAACTTTGATGAAATAAAGCACAGTGACATCAGCTGAGCCAAAAATTGTAATGACAGAAAGCCCATTGACATCAGCTGAGCCAAAAACTGGAATGACATAAAGAAAAACTATAAAGAAATAAAGCACGGTGACATCAGCTGACCAAAAGCTGTAATGAAATAAAGCCCAGTGACATCAGCTGAGCCAAAAATAGTAATGCAATAAAGGCCAGGGAAATCAACTGAGTCAAAAACTATAATGAAGTAAAGCACAATGACATCAGCTGAGCCACAAACTGTAATGAAATAAAGCACAGTGACTTCAGCTGAGGAAAAACTGTATTGAAATAAAGCACTGTGACATCAGCTGTGCCAAAATCTGAAGTGAAATAAAGCACAGTGACTTCAGCTGAGCCAAAAACTATATTGAAATAAAGCACATTGACATCAGCTGAGACAAACTCTATAGTGAAATAAAGCAAAGTGACATCAGCAGAGCCAAGAACTGTAGTGAAATAAAGCCTAGTGACATCAGCTGAGCCAAGAACTATAATGAAATAAAGCAAAGTAACATCAGCTGAGCCAAAAACTATAATGAAATAATGCACAGTGACATCAGCTGAGCCAAAAACTGTAATGAAATCAAGGCCAGTGACATCAACTGAGCCAAAAACTATAATGAAATAAAGCACGATGACTTCAGGTGAGCCAAAAACTGTAATGGAATAATGCCCAGTGACATCAGGTGAGCCAAAAACTATGGTGACATAAAGCCCAGTGACATCAGCTGTGAAAAAAACTATACTGAAATAAAGCACAGCGACATCAGCTGAGCCTAAAACAGTAATGAAATAAGACACAGTGACATCAGCTGAGCCAAAAACTGTGAAGAAATAAAGCACAGAGACATCAGCTGAGCCAAAAACTGTAATGAAATTAAGCAGAGTGACATCAGCTAAGGAAAAATCTATAGTGAAGTAAAGCCCAGTTGCATCAGCTGAGCCAAAAAAATAGTGAAATAACGCATAGTTACATCAGCTGAGTCAAAAACTATAATGAAATAAAGCCCAGAGGCATTAGCTGAGGAAAAACTATAGTGAAATATTGCACAGTGACATCCGCTGAAGCAAAAACTATAGCAAAATAAAGCCCAGTGACATCAGCTGAGCCTGACTCTATAGTGAAATAAACCCCTGTGACATCAACTGAGCCAAAAACTGTAATAAAATAAAGTCCAGGGACATCAGCTGAGACAAAAGCTACAGTGAAATACAGTCCACTGACATCAGCTGAGCCAAAAACTGAAATGAAATAAAGCACAGTGACATCAGCTGAGCCAAAAACTGTAATGAAATAAAGGCCAGTGACATTAGCTAAGCCAAAACTCTAATGAAATAAAGGCAAGGGAAACCAGCTGAGCTGAAAACTCTAGTGAAATAATGCACAGTGACAACAGCTGATAAAAAATCTATAGTGAAATAAAGCCCAGTGACATCAGCTGAGCCAAGAACTATGATGAAATGAAGCACAGTGACATCAGCTGTGCCAAAAACTGTAACGAAATAAAAAGCCCAGTGACATCAGCTGAGCCAAAAACTGTAATGAAATAAAGAAAAACCATAATGAAATAAAGCACAGTGACATCAGCTGAGCCAAAAACTTTAATGAAATAAAGACCAGTGACAACAGCTGAGCCAAAAATAGTAATGCAATAAAGGCCAGGGAAATCAGCTGAGTCAAAAACAATAATGAAGCAAAGCACAATGACATCAGCTGAGCCACAAACTGAAATGAAATAAAGCACAGTGACATCAGCAGAGGAAAAACTGTATTGAAATAAAGCACTGTGACATCAGCTGAGCCAAAAACTAAAATGAAATAAAGCTCAGTGACATCAACTGAGCCGAAAACTGTAATGAAATAAAGCCCAGTGACATCAGCCGAGCAAAAAACTATAATTAAATAATGCACAGTAAAATCAGTTGAGCCAGAAACTATAATGAAATAAAGCACAGTGACATCAGCTGAGCCAAAAACTATATTGAAAAAAGGCACAGTGACATCAGCTGAGTCAAAAACTGTAACGAGATAAAGCTCCGTTACATCAGCTGAGACAAAAACTATAGCGAAATACAGCCCAGTGACTTCAGCTGAGCCAAAAATTATAGTGAAATAAGGCACAGTGACATCAGCTGAGCCAAAAACAATAGTGAAATTAAGGACATTGACATCAGCTGAGCCAAGAACTATAGTGAAATAAAGCCTAGTGACATCAGCTGAGCCAAGAACTATCATGAAATAAAGCACAGTGACATCAGCTGAGCCAAAAACTATAATGAAATAAAGCACAGTGACATCAGCTGAGACGAAAACTGTTATGAAATAAAGCCCAGTGACATCAGCTGAGCCAAAAACCATAATGAAATAATGCACAGTGAAATCAGATGAGCCGAAACTATAATGAAATGAAGCACAGTGACATCAGCTGAGCCAAAAACTATAATGAAATAAAGCACAGTGACATCAGCTTAGCCAAACTCTACAGTGAAATAAAGCCCTGCGACATCAGCTGAGTCAAAAACTGTAACGAAATAAAGCTCAGTGACATCAGCTGAGACAAAACCATAGTGAAATACAGCCAAGTGACTTCAGCTGAGCCAAAAACTATAGTGAAATAAAGCACAGTGACATCAGCGGAGGCAAAAATTATAGTGAAATAAAGCCCAGTGACATCAGCCGAGCCAGAAGCCATAATGAAATAATGCATGGTGACATCAGCTGAGCCAAAAACTATAACGAATAAAAAGCACAGTGACGTTAGCTGAACCAAAAACTATAATGAAATAAAGCACAGTGACATCAGCTGAGACAAACTCTATAGTGAAATGAAGCCCTGTGACATCAGCTGAGCCAAAACCTCTAATGAAGTAAAGCCCAGTGACATCAGCTGAGTCAAAAGCTATAGTGAAAGAGAGCACAGTGTCATCAGCTGAGCCAAAAACTGTAATGAAATGAAGCACAGTGACATCTGCTGAGCCTAAAACTGTAATGAAATAAAGCCCAGTGACATCAGCTGAGGAAAAAACTATAATGAAATAAAGCACAGTGACATCGGCTGAGCCAAAAACTGCAATTAAATAAAGCCCAGTGACATCAGCTGAGGAAAAACTATAGTGAAAAAAAGCACAGTGACGTCAGCTATGCCAAAAAACTATAATGAAATAAAGCCCAGTGACATCTGCTGTGCCAAAATCTATAGTGAAATAAAGCCCAGTGACATGAGCTGAGAAAAGAACTATAAAATAATACAGCACATTGACATCAGCTGATCCAAAAACTGTAATGAAATAAAGCCCAGTGACATCACCTGAGCCAAAAAAATGCAATGAAATATTGCACAGTGACATCAGCTGAGCCAAAAACTATAGTGAAATAAAGCACATTGGCATCAGCTGAGCCACAAACTGTAATGAAATAAAGCACAGTGACATCAGCTGAGGAAAAACTGTATTGAAATAAAGCACTGTGACATCAGCTGAGCCAAAAACTAAAATGAAAAAGCTCAGTGACATCAACTGAGCCGAAAACTGTAATGAAATAAAGCTCAGTGACATCAGCCGAGCCAAAAACTATAATTAAATAATGCACAGTGAAATCAGTTGAGCCAGAAACTATAATGAAATAAAGCACAGTGACATCAGCTGAGCCAAAAACTGTATTGAAAAAGGCACAGTGACATTAGCGTCAAAAAAAACTGTAACGTAGATAAAGTCTGCTACATCAGCTGAGACAAACTATAGTGAAATACAGCCCAGTGACTTCATCTGAGTTTTTCAAAATTATAGTGAAATAAGGCACAGACATCAGCTGAGCCAAAAACAATAGTGAAATTAAGGACATTGACATCAGCTGAGCCAAGAACTATAGTGAAATAAAGCCTAGTGACATCAGCTGAGCCAAGAACTATCATGAAATAAAGCACAGTGACATCAGCTGAGCCAAAAACTGTAATGAAATAAAGCCCAGTGACTTCAGCTGAGCCAAAAACTATAATGAAATAAAGCACTGTGACATCAGCTGAGAGGAAAACTGTTATGAAATTAAGCCCAGTGACATCAGCTGAGCCAAAAACCATAATGAAATAATGCACAGTGAAATCAGATGAGCCGGAAACTATAATGAAATGAAGCACAGTGACATCAGCTGAGCCAAAAACTATAATGAAATAAAGCACAGTGACATCAGCTTAGCCAATCTCTACAGTGAAATAAACCCCTGCAACATCAGCTGAGTCAAAAACTGTAATGAAATAAAGCTCAGTGACATCAGCTGAGACAAAACCATAGTGAAATACAGCCAAGTGACTTCAGCTGAGCCAAAAACTATAGTGAAATAAAGCACAGTGACGTTAGCTGAGCCAAAAACTGTAATGAAATAAAGCACAGTGACATCAGCTGAGACAAACTCTATAGTGAAATAAAGCCCTGTGACATCAGCTGAGCCAAAACCTCTAATGAAGTAAAGCCCAGTGACATCAGCTGAGTCAAAAGCTATAGTGAAAGAGAGCACAGTGTCATCAGCTGAGCCAAAAACTGTAATGAAATGAAGCACAGTGACATCTGCTGAGCCTAAAACTGTAATGAAATAAAGCCCAGTGACATCAGCTGAGGCAAAAACTATAATGAAATAAAGCACAGTGACATCGGCTGAGCCAAAAACTGCAATTAAATAAAGCCCAGTGACATCAGCTGAGGAAAAACTATAGTGAAAAAAAGCACAGTGACATCAGCTATGCCAAAAACTATAATAAAATAAAGCCCAGTGACATCTGCTGTGCCAAAATCTATAGTGAAATAAAGCCCAGTGACATGAGCTGAGAAAAGAACTATAAAATAATACAGCACATTGACATCAGCTGATCCAAAAACTGTAATGAAATAAAGCCCAGTGACATCACCTGAGCCAAAAAAATGCAATGAAATATTGCACAGTGACATCAGCTGAGTCAAAAACTATAGTGAAATAAAACACATTGACATCAGCTGAGCCAAACTCTATAGTGAAATAAAGCACAGTGACATCAGCCTAGCCAAGAACTATAGTAAAATAAAGCCCAGTGACATCAGCTGAGCCAAAAACTATAATGAAATAAAGCACAGTGACATCAGCTGAGCCAAAAACAGTAATGAAATAAAGCCCAGTCACATCAGCTGAGCCAAAAACTAAAATGAAATAAAGCTCAGTGACATCAACTGAACTGAAAACTGAAATGAAATAAAGCCCAGTGACATCAGCTGAGCCAAAAACTGTAATGAAATAAAGGACAGTGACATCAGCTGAGCCAAACTGTATAGTGAAAATAAAGCACACTGACATCAGCCGAGCCAAAAACTATAATAAAATAAAGCACAGTGACATCAGATGAGCCAAAATCTACAGTGAAATAAAGCCATGTGACGTCAGCTGAGCTAAAAACTGTAATGAAATAAAGCCCAGTGACATCAGCTGAGGAAAAACTATAGTGAAAAAAAAGCACAGTGACGTCATCTATGCCAAAAACTGTAGTGAAATAAATCCCAGTGACATCACCTGTGCCAAAATCTATAGTGAAATAAAGCCCAGTGACATCAGCTGAGTCAAGAACTATACAATAATACAGCACATTGACATCAGCTGAGCCAAAAACAGTAATGAAATAAAGCCCTGTGACATCACCTGAGCCAAAAAATGTAATGAAATAATGCACAGTGACATCAGCTCAGCCAAAAATTATAATGAAAAAAAACACACTGACATCAGCTCAGCCAAAAACCATAATGAAATAAAGCACAGAGACATCATGCTGAGCCAAAATCTATAGTGAAATAAAGCCCTGTGACATCAGCTGAGCTAAAAACTGTAATGAAATAAAGCCCGTGACATCAGCTGAGGAAAAACTGTAGTGAAAAAAAGCACAGTGACGTCAGCTATGCCAGAAACTATAGTGAAACAAATCCCAGTGACATCAGCTGTGCTAAATTCTATAGTGAAATAAAGCCCTGTGACATCAGCTGAGTCAAGAACTATACAATAATTCAGCACATTGACATCAGGGCAATGATGCAATGAACGAAGTACGATAACATCACCTGGGCCAAATGTACGAAATAGTGCACAGACATCATTATTCAAAAATTATATTAGTAAAAGGACTTGACATCAGTTGAGCTAAAACCATAATGAAACAAAGCAGTGACATCAGCTGAGACAAAATCTATAGTGACATGAAGCCCTGTGACACCAGCTGAGCTATAACTGTAATGAAATAAAGCCCAGTGACATCAGCTGAGCCAAAAACTATAGTGAAATAAAGCACAGTGACATCAGCTGGCCAAAACTACAGTGAAATAATGCAGTGACATCAGCTGAGCCAAAATCTATAGTGAAATAAAGCCCTGTGACATCAGCTGAGCGAAGAAGTAGGATGAAATAAAGGACAGTGACATCAGCTGAGCCAAAAACTGTAATGAAATAAAGCCCAGTGACATCAGATGAGGAAAAACTGAATTTAAATAAATTGACAGTGTGTCGGTTGCCAAACTCTGTTGTGAAATAAAGCAGGACATCAGCTGAGCCAAAACTATAGTAATGAAGCACAGTGATAATCAGCTAGTGACATCAGCTGAGCCAAAAACTGTAAAGAAATAAAGAAAAACTATAATAAAATAATGCACAGTGACATCAGCTGAGCCAAAAACTTTAATGAAAAAAGCCCAGTGACATCAGCTGAGCCAAAAATAGTAATGCAATAAAGGCCAGGGAAATCAGCTGAGTCAAAAACTATAATGAAGTAAAGCACAATGACATCAGCTGAGCCACAAACTGTAACGAAATAAAGCACAGTGACATCAGCTGAGGAAAAACTGTATTGAAATAAAGCACTGTGACATCAGCTGTGCAAAAAACTGTAGTGAAATAAAGCACAGTGACATCAGCTGTGCCAAAAACTGTAGTGAAATAAAGCACATTGACATCAGGTGAGCCAAACACTATAGTGAAATAAAGCACAGTGACATCAGCTGAGCTAAGAACTATAATGAAATAAAGCACAGTGCCATCAGCTGAGCCAAAAACTGTAATGAAAGAAAGCCGAGTGACATCAGGTGAGCCAAAAACTAAAATGAAATAAAGCACAGTGACATCAACTGAGCTGAAAACTGTAATGAAATAAAGTCCAGTGACATCATCTGAGCCAAAAACCATAATGAAATAATACACAGTGAAAACAGTTGAGCCAGAAACTATAATGAAATAAATCACAGTGACATCAGCTGAGCCAAAAACTGTATTGAAATAAAGCGCAGTGACATCAGCTTTGCCAAACTCTACAGTGAAATAAAGCCCTGTGACATCAGCTGAGTCAAAAACTGTAACAAAATAAAGCTCAGTGACATCAGCTGAGACAAAAACTATAGTGAAATACAGCCCAGTGACTTCAGCTGAGCCACAAATTATAGTGAAATAAAGCACAGTGACAACAGCGGAGGAAAGAATTATACTGAAATAGAGCCCAGTGACATCAGCTGAGCCAGAAGCCATAATGAAATAATGCACAGTGACATCAGCTGAGCCAAAATATATAGTGAAATAAAGCCCTGTGACATCAGCTGAGCTAAAAACTGTAATGAAATAAAGCCCAGTGACATCAGCTGAGTAAAAACCTATAGTGAAATAAAGCCCAGTGACATCAGCTGGGCCAAAAACTACAGTGTGATAATGCAGTGACATCAGCTGAGAAAAAATCTATAGTGAAGTAAAGCCCTGTGACATCAGCTGAGCCAAGAACTATGATGAAATAAAGCACAGTGACATCAGCTGAGCCAAAAACTGTAATGAAACAAAAGCCCAGTGACATCTGCAGTGCCAAAAACTGTAATATAGTAAAGCTCAGAGGAATCAGCAGAGCCAAAAACTATGTGCTTTATTTCATTATGGTTTCTGGCTCAACTGATTTCACTGTGCATTATTTTCATTATAGTTTTTGGCTCAGCTGATGTCACTTGGATTTATTTAATTACAATTTTTGGCTCAGCTGAAGTCACTGTGCTTTATTTCATTATAGTTTTTCACTCAGCTGATGTCACTGGCCTTTATTTCATTACAGTTTTTGGTTCAGCTGATGTCACTGTGCTTTATTTCATTATAGTTTCTGGCTCAGCTGATGTCACTGGGCTTTATTTCATTATAGTTCTTGGCTCAGCAGATGTCACTGGGCTTTATTTCATTACAGATTTAGGCTCAGATGTTGTCACTGTGCTTTATTTCATTACTGTTTTTGGCTCAGCTGATGTCACTGGACTGTATTTCACTATAGTTTGTGTCTCAGCTGATGTCACTGGGCTTTATTTCATTAGAGTTTTTGGCTCAGTTGATGTCACAGGGCTTTATTTCACTATAGAGTTTGGCTCAGCTGATGTCTCTGGGCTTTATTTCACTACAGTTTTTGCCTCCGCAGATGTCACTGTGCTTTATTTCACTATAGTTTTTCCTCAGCTGATGTCACTGCGCTTTATTTCATTATAGTTTTTGACTCAGCTGATGTCACTGGGCTTTACTTCACTATAGTGTTAATTTCAGCTGATGTCACTGTGCTTAATTTCATTACAGTTTTTGGCTCAGCTGATGTCTCTGTGCTTTATTTCTTCACAGTTTTGGTCTCAGCTTATGTCACTGTGTCTTAATTCATTATAGTTTTTGGCTCAGCTGATGTCACTGGGCTTTACTTCACTATAGTTTTTACCTCAGCTGATGTCACTGGGCTTTATTTCATTACAGTTTTTGGCTCACCTGAAGTCAGTGTGCTTTATTTCATTATAGTTTTTGGCTCAGCTTATGTCACTGGCCTTTATGTCATTACATTTTTGGCTCAGCTGATCTCCCTGTGCATTATTTCATTATAGTTTTTGGCTCAGCTGATGTCACTGTGCTTTATTTGATTACAGTTTTTGGCTCTGCTGATGTTACTGGGCTTTATTTCATTACAGTTTTTGTGTCACTTGATGTCACTGGGCTTTATTTCATTAGAGTTTTGGCTAAGCTGATGTCATTGTGCTTTATTTCACTACAGTTCTTGGCTCTGCTGATGTCACTGTGCTTTATTTCACTATAGAGTTTGGCTCAGCTGATGACTCTGTGCTTTATTTTACTACAGGTTTTGGCTCAGCTAAATTCACTGTTCTTTATTTCAATACAGTTTTTCCTCAGCTGATGTCACTGTGCTTTATTTCATTACAGTTTTTGGCTCAGGTGATGTCATTGTGCTGTATTTCATTATAGTTTTTGACTCTGCTGATTTCCCTTATTTGATTTCATTACAGTTTTGGCTCAGCTAATGTCACTGGGCTTTATTTCATTACAGTTTTTGGCTCAGCTGATGTCACTGTGCTTTGTTTCATTATACTTTTTGGCTTTGCTGATTTCTCAGTGCTTTACTTTATTACAGTTTTTGGCTCAGCTGATGTCACTGGGCTTTATTTCATTACAGTTTTTGGCTCAGCTGATGTCACTGTGCTTTATTTCATCATAGTTCTTGCCTAAGCTGATGTCACAGGGCTTTATTTCACTATAGACTTTGGCTCAGCTGATGTCACTGTGCTTTATTTCAGTATAGTTTTTGGCTCAGCTGATGTCACTGTTCTTTATTTCATTACAGTTTTGAGCTCAGCTGATGTCACAGGGCTTTATTTCCCTATAGATTTTGGCTCCGCTGATGTCACTGTGCTTTATTTCATTATAGTTTTTGGCTCAGATGATGTAAGTGTGCTTTTTATCATTATAGTTTTAGGCTCAGCTGATGTCACTGTGCATTATTTCATAACTTTTGTTCGCTCAGGTGATGTCACTGGCTTTATTTCATTACAGTTTTTGGCTCAGCTGATGTCAATGTGCTGTACTACTGTATAGTTCTTGACTCAGCTGATGTCACTGGCTTTATTTCACCATGGATTTTGGCACAGCTGATGTCACTGGGCTTTATTTCATTATTTTTTTTGGCATAGCTGACGTCACTGTGCTCTTTTTCAGAATAGTTTTTCCTCAGCTGATGTCACTGGGCTTTATTTAATTACAGTTTTTGGCTCAGCCGATGTCACTGAGCTTTATTTCATTATAGTTTTTGCCTCAGCTGATGTCACTGGGCTTTATTTCATTACAGTTTTAGGCTCAGCTGATGTCACTGTGCTTTATTTCATTACAGTTTTTAGCTCAGGTGATGTCACTGGGCTGTCTTTCACTATAGCTTTTGACTCGGCCGATGTCACTGGGCTTTATTTCATTACAGTTTATGGCTCAGCAGATGTCACAGGGCTTTATTTCACTATAGAGTTTGGCTCTGCTGATGTCACTGTGCTTTATTTCATTATGGCTTCTGGCTCGGCTGATGTCACTGGGCTTTATTTCACTATAATTTCTGCCTCCGCTTATGTCACTGTGCTTTATTTCACTCTAGTTTTTGGCTCAGCTGATATCACTGAGCTTTATTTCGTTACAGTTTTTGACTCTGCTGATGTCACAGGGCTTTCTTTCACTGTAGAGTTTGGCTAAGCTGAAGTCACTGTGCTTTATTTCAATATAGGTTTTGGCTCAGCTGATGTCACAGTGCTTTATTTCATTACAGTTTTTGGCTCAGCTGATGTCACTGGGCTGTCTTTCACTATAGCATTTGACTCGGCCGATGTCACTGGGCTTTATTTCATTACAGTTTTTGGCTCAGCAGATGTCACAGGGCTTTATTTCACTATAGTGATTGGCTCTGCTGATGTCACTGTCCTTTATTTCATTATAGTTTTTGGCTCAGGTGATGTCACTGGACTTTATTTCATTACAGTTTTTGGCTCAGCTGATGTCAATGTGCTATATTACTGTATAGTTCTTGACTCAGCTGATGTCACTGGCTTTATTTCACCATGGATTTTGGCACAGCTGATGTCACTGGGCTTTATTTCATTATAGTTTTTGGCATAGCTGACGTCACTGTGCTTTTTTTCACTATAGTTTTTCCTCAGCTGATGTCACTGGGCTTTATTTAATTACAGTTTTTGGCTCAGCCGATGTCACTGAGCTTTATTTCATTAAAGTTTTTGCCTCAGCTGATGAGCTGGGCTTTATTTCATTACAGTTTTAGGCTCAGCTGATGTCACTGTGCTTTATTTCATTACAGTTTTTAGCTCAGATGATGTCACTGGGCTGTCTTTCACTATAGCTTTTGACTCGGCCGATGTCACTGGGCTTTATTTCATTACAGTTTTTGGCTCAGCAGATGTCACAGGGCTTTATTTCACTATAGAGTTTGGCTCTGCTGATGTCAATGTGCTTTATTTCATTACAGTTTTTGGCTCAGCTAATGTCAGTGTGCTTGATTTCATTAGAGTTTTTGGCTCAGCTGATGTCACTGTGCATTATTTCCTTCTGGCTTCTGGCTCAGCTGATGTCACTGGGCTTTATGTCACTATAATTTATGCCTCCGCTTTTGTCACTGTGCTTTATTTCACTCTAGTTTTTGGCTCAGCTGATATCACTGAGCTTTATTTCGTTACAGTTTTTGACTCAGCTGATGTCACAGGGCTTTCTTTCACTGTAGAGTTTGGCTAAGCTGATGTCACTGTGCTTTATTTCAATATAGGTTTTGGCTCAGCTGATGTCACAGTGCTTTATTTCATTATAGATTCTGGCTCAACTGATTTTACCGTGCATTATTTCTTTACAGTTTTTGGCTCTGCTGTTGTCACTGGGCTTTATTTCATTACAGTTTTCGGCTCAGCTGATGTCACTGTGCTTTATTTCATTATAGTTTTTCTTTATTTCATTATAGTTTTTGTCTCAGCTGATGTCATTGGGCTTTATTTCATTACAGTTTTTGGCTCAGCTGATGTCACTGTGCTTTATTTCATCATACTTCTTGGCTCAGCTGATGTCACATGGCTTTATTTCACTATAGTTCTTGGCTCTGCTGATGTCACTCTGCTTTATTTCACTATAGAGTTTGGCTCAGCTGATGTCAAAGTGATTTATTTCACTATAGATTTTGGCTCAGCTGATGTCACTCTGCTTTATTTCACTACAGTTTTTGGCACAGCTGTTGTCACAGTGCTTTATTTCAATACAGTTTTTCCTCAGCTGATGTCACTGTGCTTTATTTCATTACGGTTTGTGGCTCAGCTGATGTTATTGTGCTTTGCTTCATTATAGTTTTTGACTCAGCTGATTTCCCTGGCCTTTATTGCATTACTATTTTTGGCTCAGCTGATGTCACTGGGCTTTATTTCATTACAGTTTTTGGCTCAGCTGATGTCCCTGTGCTTTATTTTATTACAGTTTTTCTTTATTTCATAACAGTTTTTGGCTCAGCTGATGTCACTGGGCTTTATTTCATTACAGATGTTAGCTCAGCTCATGTCCCTGTGCTTTATTTTGTTATAGTTTTTCTTCATTTCTTAACAGTTTTTGGCTCAGCTGATGTCACTGGACTGTATTTAATTACATTTTTTGGCTCAGCTGATGTCACTGTACTTTATTTCATCATTGTTGTTGGCTCAGCAGATGTCACTGGGCTTTATTTCTCTCGTAGATTTTTTCTCAGCTGATGTCACTGTGCATTATTTCACTATAGTTTTTGGCACAGCTGATGTCACTGTGCTTTATGTCACCATAGTTTTTGGCTCAGCTGATGTCACTGAACTTTATTTCATTACAGTTTTTACTCAGCAGATGTCACTGTGCTTTATTTCATTACAGTTTTTGGCTCAGCTGAAGTCACTGTGTTTTATTTCATTATAGCTTTTGGCTCAGCTGATGTCACAGGGCTTTATTTCACTTTAGTCTTTGGCTCAGCTGATCTCACTGTGCTTAATTTCATTATAGTTTTCGGCTCGGCTAATGATAGTGTGCTTTATTTCATTATAGTTTTAGGCTTAGCTGATGTCACTGTGCATTATTTCATTACGGCTTCTGGCTCAGCTGATGTCACTGTGCTTTATTTCATTATAGATTTTGGCATTGCTGACATCACTGTGCTTTTTTTCCCAATAGTTTTTACCTCAGCTGATGTCACTGTGCTTTATTTAATTACAGTTTTTGGCTCAGCTGATGTCACTGTGCTTTATTTCATTATAGTTTTTGCCTCAGCTGATGTCACTGGGCTTTATTTCATTACAGTTTTAGGCTCAGTTGATGTCACTCTGCTTTTTTTCATTACAGTTTTTGGCTGAGGTGATGTCACTGGGCTGTCTTTCGCTATAGCTTTTCACTCAGCTGATGTCACTGGGCTTTATTTCTTATTACAGTTTTTGGCTCAGCTGATGGCATTGCGGTCTTGCTTCACTTCTTAGAGTTTGGCTCAGCTGATGTCATCACTGTGCTTATTTCATTATAGTGTTTGGCTTAGCTAATGTCAATGTGGTTTATTTCATTATAGTTTTTGGCTCAGCTAATGTCACTGTTCATTATTTCATTATGGCTTCTGGCTCATCTGATGTCACTGGGCTTTATTTCGCTATAATTTTTGCCTCCGCTGATGTCACTGTCCTTTATTTCACTATAAAGTGTTTGCCGAATAGTCACTGGGATGTATTTCATTATGGTTTTTGTCTCAGCTATTATCAGTGAGCTTTATTTCATGCTTTTTGACCTAGCTGATGTCACAGTGCTTTATTTCATTATATTTTTCGCCCAGCTGATGTGGAGTGCTTTTTTCATTATAGTTTTCGGCTCAGCTGATGTCACTGTGCATTATTTCATTACATTTCGGTCTAGGTGATGTCACTGGGCTTTATTTCATTACAGTTTTTGGCTCAGCTGTTGTCAATGTGCTGTATTATTGTATAGTTCTTGACTCAGCTGATGTCACTGGGCTTTATTTCACCTCGGATTTGAATGGTGAGAAGAGAAGAGAGCTGTTGGATGAGCTCAGTCCAGATCCTCCTCACATCATGGATTCATTCCTGAATCTGGTCACACGTGAGTACAAGTGTGGCGTCCAGCACTCAAACTTCAGTGCCATAGGCGGCCTGTTTGCTATATTTTACTGAGTGAATATATGAAGTGCATGGTATGAATCTGCAGCTTGAAACTGCAAATACTTTGAAGCCAGTTTACCCTGTGTGTGGTATGGCAATTAAAGCTATTGATAACAGTGATTATTTCAGCTACACATTTGATTCCATTTTACAATGGTTCACTGAACTCAAGATTTAGTGTATCACATTTTTCAAATAATAAAACAAATATTCTCCAAACTAAATAACACACACATACATATTTATGTACTTTATTAAAAATAGATTTCACATTTGTTACGATAAAGAAATTGAAAAATCATGTTACAGAGCAAAATCAGCACTAACTACAGTTCTACAGTACCTAATAGAAGGCTGGTACCTACTATTATAATTTATTATTATTATTTACAGTTTAGCTATATACTTCAGAGCTAATTGAGTGGGTTTTTGTAAGAGAAGCAGCTACAGACTTTACTAATTATAGCATTGATGAGCTGGGGCAATTTCTGTGGTTTTTATTGTTGTGTGTAGTTTGTTAAAATTAAATTTTAAAATGAAAACATTACTGCTACCTAGACCTGACACACACATAGAAAACACAAATGGTGAATTAGAGCTATTTAGTAGCTGTTTTCTTACAGAAATGCCACTTAGCTATCTCTCAGGTATCTGCTAAACTGTAACTGTTGCCATTTGTGCTCACCAGATAAGAACAGTTACACAGCTCTGGTTTTAAAGTAGTGCATATGCTAAATCTGTGGGCTTGGCTTCATCACTGTCACATGAGAGAGGATGCATTGTAGGAGCAAGAAAGATAATAAACCTATTTGAGATGACGATCCCTAGGGGTTGTAAACCTACCATAAAGCTAGCAGGCTAATTTAGGAAAAACTCCCTAATAGCAGTGACAGAGGGAAGTGATCTACTAGGACTTTACAAACAAATCAAAACATTCTTGCACAACATATGTTTTGCAAATTTGTGTTGACTACTCCTTTAAAAGGGTCCTCAGTAAATAGAGATACTTTTGAAAAATCTACTCAAAGAAGGAGTGGTACCTACAGACTGGAAAACTGCAAGCCATTCTAATTCATAATCAACCCCTGGTCAGAGTCATTTTGGTTATTAACGCATTAACTTGATAAGGGTGTTTCATGGGCATAATGTAAATATGAAATGCTGTAGTCAGTTTTTGTAAATTTCCATTTTTGTAAAGTTGATCATTTATCTGGTTGAACCTGTGTTTCCCATGTGTTTTAAAATGCAAGCGGAGAGTGTGTCTTGTGCTAAGTGGAAAGAGAGGGGCTCCACAAGGCCTTCAGTTATAGCAGAAGAAGTGGTGCAGAGAGGAAGCGGTATGGCTACAATAGGACTGAAGACCAGCAGAAAGAGGTAGAGAGGCTATATTCGAGGTGATGTCCAACTTGCATTAAGGAGGGAACCACAGTCCCTAGCACATGATTTAAATGTTACTTTGATGGACATTTAAAGTAGCTGAGGGGGGTGATGGAAAAAATGGAGGAGGCAGAAAGTGGGCCACCACTGACTGAGATAGAGTAGAGAGATCCAAGATGGTGACATCAGCAGAGCCAAAAACTATAGTGAAGTAAAGCATAGTGACATCTGCTGAGCCATGAAACTATAGTGAAATAAAGCATAGTGACATCAGCTGTGTCAAAAACTATAAAGAAATAAAGCCCAGTGACATCAGCTGAGGAAAAACTATAGTGAAATAGAGCACAGTGACATCAGTGGAGGCAAAAACTATAGTGAAATAAAGCCCAGTGACATCAGCTGAGCCAGTAGCTATAATGAAATAATGCACAGTGACATCAGCTGAGCCAAAAACTATAATAAAATAAAGCACAGTGACATCAGCTGAGCCAAACTTTATAGTGAAATAAAGCCCTGTGAAATCAACTGAGCCAAAAACTGTAATGAAATAAAGCCCAGTGACATCAGCTGAGACACAAACTACAGTGAAATACAGCCCAGTGACATCAGCTGAGCCAAAAACGATAATGAAATAAAGCACAGTGACTTCAGCTGAATGAAAAACTTTAATGAAATAAAGCCCAGTGACATCAGCTGAGGAAAAACTATAATGAAATAAAGCCCAGTGACATCAGATGTGCCAAAATCTATAGTGAAATAAACCCAGAGACATTAGCAAAGCCAATAACTATACTAAAATAAAGCACAGTGACATCAGATGAGTCAAAACTGTAATGAAATAAAGCCCAGTGACATCACCTGAGCCATAAAACTGTAATGAAATAATGCTCAGTGACATCACCTGTGCCAAAAACTATAATGAAATAAAACACAGTGATATCAGCTGAGCCAAATACTATAACGAAATAAAGCACAGTGACATCAGCTGAGCCAAAAACTATAGTGCAATAAAGCACAGAGACATCAGCTGGGCCAAAACCTACAGTGAAATAATGCAGTGACATCAGCTGAGCCAAAATCTCTAGTGAAATAAAGCCCTGTGACATCAGCTGAGCCAAGAACTATGATGAAATAAAGCACAGCGACATCAGCTGAGCCAAAAACTGTAATGAAATAAAGCCCAGTGATATCAGCAGAGCCAAAAACTGTAATAAAGTAAAGCACAGAGAAATCAGCAGAGCCAAAAACTATAATGAAATAAAGCACAGTGACATCAGCTGAGGAAAAACTGTATTGAAATAAAGCACAGTGACATCAGCTGAGCCAAAAACTATAGTAAAATAAAGCACAGTGACATCAGCTGAGCAAAACTCTATAGTGAAATAAAGACCAGTGACATCAGCTGACCCAAAAACTGTAATGAAATAAAGCCCAGTGACATCAGCTCAGCCAAAAACTATAATGAAATAAAGCACAGTGACATCAGCTGAGCCAAAAACTGTAATGAAATAAAGCTCAGTGACATCAGCTAAGCCAAAAACTATAATGAAATAAAGCACAGGGTAGGATAGTCCGTCTGCTGAAGGCGGCCACCTGAGGGTCGACCATTGGGGCGGAGCACCAGGTGTTAGCTTTGTCCTCCTGAACGGGGTACATGCGGTCCAGGTTTCTTCTGTTCAGCATCCATCCTGGGTCGTGGATTGCCACTCCTTATTGATAATGTCTTCAACGGCCGGACAGACGGAAAGGTTTCTCAAACGGTGGATCTCTGCTGGATCAGGGTTCTAGCTTGGATTGAGGTTTTTCTTCCTCCATTTTGAACCCCATGGTGGTCTTGACAATCTTGATGAGGCCTGGAACCATGTCGAATGAGCATAGCTTGGAAGTGAGCGATGGGATGACCTGTTGCTCTGCATCTTCTTCATCGGAGATGGCCTCATCTTCCTCCTCCGTAGGTCAGGGTCCTCCCTGGTAAAAAGTCGTGGTTTGTGGATATCTGGGCTAGGGTTCCATCAGATCCATGCGTTGTTCTTTTGGCCCCTCCCCCGATGTGTTGTTCCAGAGGCGTGTTCACAGGCAGTCTCTGTTGGGTGAGGGACTCCAGTTTCTCCATCACCTTCAGCATAAAATTCTGCTGACTCTCCATCATGGCCATGGTGGCCTGTTGGTTCCAAGAAAAAGGTGCCCGGGTCCAGCCAAGGTGAGCTGCTAGGGCCAGGGTTTGGGTGGTGCCCATGCTTGTAGACTGGCCCATGGATAGATCGTCATCATTGTGGAGACAGGCAGCACACAGGGGACCAGGGGCGTGGGGTAGGAGGTTGGAGCTGCACACTGTGCACTTCTTGGCTTTGACCATCTGGGGAAAAGAAAGATGAAGCATTACCAAGGGTGCCAACTGGGCCTGTACCAGGTGGTGGGGCCCTGATAGGCTGTGAGAGATGCTTTTTGTTCATAAGAGCGAGAGTAATAAGATGCGTGCTGGCCTCAAATGGGGGTCGCTGTGGTGAGGGACCCTCATGAAGGCTGGAACCCTGAGGATCGCTATAGAGAGGGACCCCAGTGGGCGAGTTACTGGTGGCTCATATGGGCTGCTGTGAGAGGAGCCCATATGGATATACAGAAACACTCCAGTCTTATGCCCCAAAATATATAATTTTTTTTTTCTCTTCTCCCAGAACGAGAATAAGCTCAGCAAAAGAGACCCAGGTGTTCCAGTTCTACTTTGGGAAGGGACCCCCCACCTTTATCTAATAAGGCTGGCCTTGACCCTCCCCCCAGCTGGACCAGCCAGGAAACCCTCTGTAGGATCAGCTCCTAGATAATAAGGAGTATGGAGAGGTGGGGGGACGCTCCTAGACCGTAACGCGGAAATTTTTTTGGTCCGAAGGCATGCTGGACCCCCCCATGAGGCTCCCTGAGGCACAGTGGTCCCGGTAGAAAGGCTCTTGTAGAGCCACGAGGCACCTCCCGATTACAGGTGGGAGTCCCCGTTAGTGCCTCCTATCTCGTAATTCCGACACCAAGTGAGGCAAGGGGGAGGTGCAGGAATGCACGCCAGGCCACGTGGCTGTGGAGGAGCTCCAAGAAGAGCTGGCACTCCGTGCCACACAGAACAGACGTCGGGAAGAGGAGGAGAGAGTGGCGAGCAGGGATGCACCAGGGTCTGCCCTAGGAGGGGTACTAGGCGCATGCTCAGAGCTCTGAAGACCAGCTGCACTGCAGGCCTGCGCAGGGGGGAGGAAGAAGGCTGAGTGCTGGGGGGCTGCACCTATCCAGGTGGCCACATTGCATGCCGATCCAGGGGTGACAGAGGAAGCGGGACGCCATAGCGGGTGTTGTGAAAAATGCCACTGGAAGACAGGAATGCTGCTGGTCGGATTCTGTGGCCCTGTAACTCCCAAGTTAGACTGCTTGGATAGCCTCGGGTTCCTCACAGCTGAGTAGGCAGGGCAGGGTGTGCCAGGTTCTAGGGTGGGAGTCCCAAGAGGCCTGAGGAAGGGAGGAGGTGATGGAGCAGTTGGAGCGGTAGATGAATCTCGTGACGCTCTCCAGAACTACACTTGGCAGTAGCAAGAATATTAACAAGAAGATCCTCACTTCCTCTACTTGGGAGGACCTGTGAGTGCCTAGGGCGACTCGAGAGCAGTTGCTCAGCTAATGTTCCCCCGGTAAAACAGACCGCGTTTGCTACACCCTGGAGTCTCTCCCTGTCTCTGTGTCAGGGTGGGTACCCTCCTTTTCTATAGTGGCCCAACTAGAGTAGTTTGAGGCAGTGTAGTAGGTTGCCAGATGCTGTAACTGTGCCACCTTGTATTAACCCTTTAGTTCCAGTACTTCGAGTTCCCCTTTGCCTTTGTCCAGTTTCAGCAGAGCCCATCTCAGCCTGGGTTTCTTCCCTGCCCATATAAGTCTCTGGATTATTTTATTGCTCTTATCTCAGAACTCCTTTGGTGGACTCAAGGGAATGGAGTCAAATTGAAATAACATTCTGGGTAGAATATTCATTCGGATTGTCTCTACTCTGCCTGAGATAGTATGTGGTAACACTGCCCATCTCTGACAGTCTTTCCTAATATCCTCAAGCAGCCTTTTGATGATTAGGTTGGTATAACTTAGTCAAATCCAAGGATCTGGATGCCAAGATATGCTAGCATGTAACCCATTTTAAATTGGTTAACAACCTTATTTGTGGTGAGACACTTCCTCCCAGGACCATGATTTCTGATTTGGTCTCCTTGATCGTAAATCTGGAGACGCTTCCATATTCCTTTAATAATGCAATGGCCTTTGGAAGGTAGGTCTTTGTATTTCCTAGATAGAGAAGGGTGTCATTGGCATAGAGAGAGATCCGATTATCCACTGAACCTATCTCTGTACCTTTGATGTCTGGGGATGAATGAAATGCCTCTGCAAATGCCTCTGGGGCTCCACACTCAATGTCATAAGTAGCAAAGAGTGTGGGAACCCCATCCAATACCAAAGAGTCTAGAAAGCGATTAATTCAGTCTTACTCTGGGCCTGCTGATGGGAATACAGTGCTTGATCCAGGATTTGGCCCAGCTTGATGTCACTGTGCTTTATTCTCACTGAGGCTCTCAGTCTGGGGCTGATGTCACTGGGCTTTATTACACAGATTTTTCTCAGCTGATGTCAGTCATTATTGCACTTTAGTTTTCGGCTCAGTTGATGTCCACCAGCCTTTGTTTCTACCATTTTACTGTTTGGGCTCAGCGAATCCATCTCTGGGCTTTATTTCACTATAGACTTTGGCTCAGCATCGCTGTGCTTTATTTTATCATTGTTTTAGCTCCTTCAATGTCACCGCTGCTTTATTTCGTATTGTTTTAGCGCCAGCTGATCACTGTGCTTTTTCACTATAGTTTTTCCTCAGCTGTTGTTGTCACTGGGCTTTATTTAATTACAGTTTTTGGCTCAGCCCGATGTCACTGCTTATTTCATTATAGTTTTGCCCCAGCTGATGTCACTGGGCTTCATTTCAATACAGTTTTGGCTCAGCTGATGTCACTCACTTTCTTCACTATAACTTTCACCAGCTGATGTCACTGGGCTTTACCATTACAGTTTTAGCTCTGCCGAGTCACTGGCTTTATTTCATTAGCTTTGGCCCAGCTGATGACAGGGGCTGAATTTCACATACTTTGACTCAGCTGATTTCACTGTTTATTTCATTACTGTTTTGGCCTCGCTGATGTAACTGTGCATTATTTTATTATGGCTTCATCTCCAGCTGATGTCACTGGGCTCATTTCACTATAATTTTGCCTCAGCTGATGTCACTGTGCTTTTTTCGCCAAGTTTTATTCAATGATACCATCAGCTGCATTTACATAGTTTTCGTTCAGCTGATTCCAATGAGCTTTATTCAGTTTGATTTTGACCCAGCTGATGTCACAGGGCTTTATTTCGTAGTTGTCTGATGTCACTGTGCATTATTCATTAGTTTTCTCAGCTGATGTCATAGGCTTTTCAATACAGTTTTGGCCCAGCTGATGTCATGTCTTTATTTCATATTGTTTTGACTCACTGACCCCTGGCTTTATTTCATTACAGTTTCACTCAGCTAAATGTCTGGGCTTTATTTCATTACAGTTTCGGCCCACTGATGTCACTGTGCTTTATTTCATTATTGTTTTGCCTCACTGATGTTACTGGGCTTTATTTCATTACAGTTTTAGGGCTCACTGATGTCACAATCTTTATTTCATTACAGTTTTGGCCCAGCTGATGACAGGGCTGACTTCACTATAACATTTGACCCACTGATGCACAGCCTTATTTCATTTCAGTTTTGAACAGCTGATGTCCTGTAATTTATTTCATCATAGTTCTGGCTGCTGATGTCACAGGGCTTTATTACATAGATTTTAGCTCAACTGATGTCACCGCATTATTTCAATGGGTTTTGGCACGCTGGTCATCACTATATTCACTATAGTTTTGGCCCATCTGACGTCACTGGCTTTTAAGCTATGAGTGTGGCTCAGCTGATGTCACTGGGCTTTATTTCATTATTTTGGCTCAGCTGTCACTGTGCATTATTTCATTATTTCTTGTCTCAGGATGTCACCTGGCTTTATTTCATTACAGCCATCACTCCAACTGTAATAGCTGTATTTTGATAGGTCTTGACCAGCTGATGTCCTGACTTTATTTCACTATAGATTCTGGCACCGCGATGTCACTGGCTTTATTTCATTATAGTTTTGGCCAGCCACACGTCACTGTGCTTTTCACTATAGTTTTTCCTCAGCTGAAGTCACTGGGCTTTATTTAATTACAGATTTTGGCTCAGCTGATATCACTGTGCTTTAATTCATTATTGTTTTTGCCTCAGCTGATGTCACTGGGCTTTATTTCATTACGGTTTTAGGCTCAGCTGATGTCAAAGTGCTTTATTTAATTACAGTTTTGGCTCAGCGATGACACGGGACTGTCTTTCACTCAGCTGATGTCACAGTGCTTTATTTCACTTCAGTTTTAGCTCTGCTGATGTCACAGGATTTATTTCACTATACACATTGGCTCAGCTGATGTCACTGTGCTATTTCATTATAGTTTCGGCTCAGCAACCCCACAGGCTTTATTTTTATAGTTTTGGCTCAATGATGTCACTGTGCTTTATTTCATTATGAAACATGGCCCAGCTGATGTCACTGGGCTTTATTTCACTGAAGATTTTGGCTCAGCTGATGTCACTGGGCTGTATTTTACTATAGTTTTTGTCTCATCTGATGTCACTGAGCTTTATTTCATTACAGTTCTTAACTCAGCTGATGTCACAGTGCTTTATTTAACTGCAGGTTTGTTAAGCTAATGTCACTGTGCTTTATTTCACTACAGTTTTTGGCTCAGCTGATGTCACTGGGCTTTATTTCATTACAGTTTTTGGCTCAGCTGTTTCCTGGCCTTATTTCATTACAGCTGGCTCAGCTAATGTCACTAACTTTATTTCATTACAGTTTTGGCTCAGCTGATGCTATGCTTTACGTCATTATAGTTTTCCCTGCTGATTTCTGTGCTTATTTTAGACAGTTTTGACTCAGCAGATGTCACTGACTACCTCATTACAGTTTTGGCTCAGCTGATGTCACTGGGACGTATTTCATCATAGTTCTGGTAGCTGATGACAGGGCTTATTTCACTATAGATTTCGGCTCAGCTGATGTCACTGCATTATTTCACTGTAGCATTCAGCAGATGTCACTGTGCTTGATTTCACTATAGTTTGTCTAAGCTGATGTCACTGGGCCGGATATAGAGTTTTGGCCTCACTGTTGTCACTGGTTTATTCCATTAGATGTTTGGCTCAGCTGCTGTCAATATGCTTCATTATTTTATAATTCTTGACTCAGCTGATGCCAATCGGCTTTATTTCACTATAGATTTTGGCACAGCTGATGTCACAGGGCTTTATTTCATTATAGTTTTTGGCTCAACTGATGTCACTCTGCTTTTTTTCACCAAGTTTTCCTCAGCTGATGTCGTGGATTTGATGACACAGCTTTGTCAGCTGATGTCACTGTGCTTTTTCATTACAGTTTCTGGCTCAGCTGATGACACTGGGCTGTCTTTCACTATAGCTTTTGACTCACCTGATGTCAATGGGCTTTATTTCATTACAGTTTTTGCTCAGCAGATGTCACATGGCTTTATTTCACTATAGACTTTGACTCAGCTGATGTCACTATGCTTTTATTTCGATATAGTTTAAGCTCAACTAAATTTCAACTGTGCTTTATTTCATTAAAGTTTTTGTCTCAGCTGATGACACTGGGCTTTATTTCACTATAATTTCTGCCTTCGCTGATGTCACTGTGCTTTATTTCACTGAAGTTTTTGGCTCAGCTGATGTCACTGGGCTCTATTTCACTATAGTTTTTGTCTCAGCTGATGTCACTGAGCTTTATTTCATTGCAGTTTTTGACTCAGCTGATGTCAGAGGGCTTTATTTCACTGTAGAGTTTGGCTAAGCTGATGTCACTGCTTTATTTCATTATAGTTTTTAGCTCAGCTGATGTCACTGGGCCTTATTTCATTTCAGTTTTTGGCTCAGCTGATGTCATTGTGCTTTATTTCATTATGGTTTTTAACTCAGCTAATTTCCCTGTCCTTTAGTTCATTACAGTTTTGGCACAGATAATGTCACTGGGCTTTATTTCATTACAGTTTTTGGCTCAGCTGATGTCACAGTGCTTTATTTCGTTATAATTTTTGCCTCTGCTGATTTCTCTGTGCTTTACTTTATTACAGTTTTTGGCTCAGCAGATGTCACTGGGCTTTATTTCATTACAGTTTTTGGCTCAGTTGATGTCACTGTGCTTTATTTCATCATAGTTCTTGGCTAAGCTGATTTCACTGTGCTTTATTTCACTATAGTTTTTGGCTCAGCTGATGTCACTGTGCTTTATTTCATTACAGTTTTTAGCTCAGCTGATGTCATAGGGCTTTATTTCGCTATAGATTTTGGCTCAGCTGATGTCACTGTGCTTTATTTCATTATAGTTTTTGGCTCAGCTGATGTCAGTGGGCTATATTTCATTATAGGTTTTGGATCAACTGACATCACTGTGCTTTTTTTCACTATAGTTTTTCCTCAGCTGATGTCACTGGGCTTTATTAATTATAATTTTGGCACAGCCGATGTCACTGTGCTTTATTTCATTATAGTTTTTGCCTCAGCTGATGTCACTAGGCTTTATTTCATTACAGTTTTTGGCTCAGCTGATGTCACTGTGCTTTGTTCATTACAGGTTTTGGTTCAGCTGATGACACTGGGCTGTCTTTAACTATAGCTTTTGACTCAGCTGATGTCACAGGGCTGTATTTCATTACAGTTTTTGGCTCAGATGATGTCACAGGGCTTTATTTATTTTTTTGTGTTATTTATTTATCCTCTTGTCTGCCTTCCGTGTCCCCTTCCTTTCTACTGCTCATTTCCACTTTTTTGCGCCCCCAGATCTGCCCCTAGAGTGCTTCTCGATCCCCTCCTTCCCCAGCACAGCGTGGTCTGTCCTAGGTGGTCTCTGGATGGGGCTGTCATCATCTAGGACTACTGAAGGCTGTTTTTCCTTTTCTGTGTCCGCCCTGGGATGCCGGTACCCAGGGCGAACATGATCCTAGAGGTAGGTACGTGCTGATACACACCTCCCTCAAGTGCCTAACGGAGTCCCCCTCCGGACTCCAGGAAATGGAGCCACAACCCCCCAGCGGTGATCCTCTGATTTCTCAGGGTTGAAATCCAGCCCTGAGGGAGGAGAGCATCCATTGGATACTGAATCCTCCCTCCCGGCCGACCCCGATGACCCAAGTCCGCTCGAAGCGGGTCACGGCGTGGTGTGAGTGTGGTGTCGCGCCTCAACCCTCAGCGTCACCGGTCCATGCCAGGCTTTATTTCACCATAGTTCTTGGCTCTGTTGATGTCACTGTGCTTTATTTCACTATAGAGTTTGGCTCAGCTGATGTCAATGTGCTTTATTTCACTATAGTTTATGGCTCAGCTGATGTCGCTGTGCTTAAATTCACTACAGTTTTTGGCACAGCTGATGTCACAGATCTTTATTTCAATACACTTTTTCCTCAGCTGATGTCACTGTGCTTTATTTCATTACAGTTTGTGGCTCAGCTGATATCATTGTGCTTTACTTCATTATAGTTTTTGACTCAGCTGATCTCCCTGGCCTTTATTGCATTAGTATTTTTGGCTCAGCTGATGTCACTGTGCTTTATTTCATTATATTTTTTCTTTATTTCATTATAGTTTTTGTTCTGCTGATGTCACTGGGCTTTATTTCATTACAGTTTTTGGCTCAGCTGATGTCACTCTGCTCCATTTCATCATAGTTCTTGGCTCAGCTGATGTCTCTGAGCTTTATTTCACTATAGATTTTTTCTCTGCTGATGTCACTGCATTATTTCACTATAGTTTTTGGCTCAGCAGATGTCACTGTGCTTTATTTTAGTGTAGAGTTTGGCTTAGCTGATGTCAATGTACTTTATTTCACTATAATTTTTGGCTCCGCTGATGTCACTGGGCTTTATTTCACTATAGTTTTTGGCACAGCTGATATCACAGTGCTTTATTTCAATACAGTTTTTCCTCAGCTGATGTCACTGAGCTTTATTTCATTACAGTTTGTGGCTCAGCTAATGTCATTGTGCTTTACTTCATTATAGTTTATGACTCAGCTGATTTCCCTGGCCTTTATTTCATTAATATTTTTGGCTCAGCTGATGTCACTGGGCTTCATTTCATTACTGTTTTTGGCTCAGCTGATGCCACTGTGCTTTATTTCATTATAGTTTTTCTTTATTTCATTACAGTTTTTGGCTCAGCTGATGTCACTGGGCTTTATTTCATTACAGTTTTTGGCTCAGCTGATGTCACTGTGCTTTATTTCATCATAGTTCTTGGCTCAGCTGATGTCACTGGACTTATTTCACTATAGATTTTTTCTCAGCTGATGTCACTGTGCATTATTGCACTATAGTTTTCGGCTCAGTTGATATCCCTGGCCTTGATTTCATTACTGTTTGGGCTCAGCTAATGTCTCAGGGCTCTATTTCATTACAGTTTTTAGCTCAGCTGATGTAACTGTGCTTTATTACATAATAGTTTTTGGCTCTGCTGATTTCTCTGTGCTTTACTTCATTACCCACGCCTATATTAACACCATCTCTTTCACTGGGAATCTGTGGAATTTTACTAATACTGATCTCAGGGGGGCATCTGGTTTAGGTCTTGGGCCTAGGGCTCCATGCAATTGCCCCAAGTCCAGTGGTTCGGTCTCAGAAATAGCAAATTCCTGCCATAGCCATGAGTGGATAAATCCAGTCAGATTGTCCTGCTCTGTGCCCTCTGGGAAGCTGAAGACTCTTATTTTCCTGCAGCCTTTGGATTCTGCATCTTCAGCCCTTAGCGTTAATTTGTGCTCCCATTTTGCCAAAAATACCACCACCCTGTCAAGTTTCAATGCCTCCTCCTGCATACTGTCCATATTCGTTTCCAGGTCTGAAGTGTGCCTTTCTAACTTTTTTAAGTCTTGAGTTATGTCTTTGACATTTGTATCAATTCGTTGGAGCATTTTAAAAATGTGTGCCATTGCTCTCCCATCCAGAGAGCTATTTCAGGAAGCCATGTCATCTTCCTCACCACAAGAGCCAGCAGCTGATTTGGAGGCCCTTAATGGAGATCAGCTGGGGCTATGGTCTGCTGTTGAATGTCTCCTGTACTTCATTTCTGCAGAAAATTGGCCCTGATTTTTCATAGCTTGGCTCATGCCGACCCTCCTATGCTGGATTTGGCTGTCCTTGGGGTGCATTAGATACCAGATGGAAATCGATTATTTGCCACCGGTACAGAGCTCAAACTCAAACAGCCATACCAGTTGGTGATGTCCCTGGAAGTCATTACTTTTCAATTTATGTTCTATACATGATTTTGAAAAATGTTTGAACTTTCTTTGGAGTCCCAGCATAGAGGATGAACTTAGAACTAGATCTTCTGCATATGCTAAGCAATCCATCCTAGTAGTCCCTATTTTTGGTGCATGAAAAAGATGGTTTTGCAAATCCAGTATAATCTCATTTATGTAAATATTAAATAGAGTAGGGGCCAATAAGCATCTCTGATGAACTCTCAGGTTAGTACAGAAAATTGTAGTTGTATGGCCATATTGATTGTATTGAACCATGGCCTAAGTATGCTAGTGCAATTTTATTAATATATCCAAAAGTTCTTGACTTGAACTGAGCTTTTGCAACTTATTGCAAAGAATTACTGTGCTGATACTACTGAATGCAAAGGAAAAGTCGATACAGCAACAATATAGTTTACTTTTTTGACTTTTATTTTCTTCTAGATTAAGTGATTCAACACATAGCAAAGTTGGATTGTTGAGCTACTTTTTCTAAATCCATTTTCAGTTTCATGAATTATGGAGTTTTCATCAAGCCATCTTGTTAGCCTCTCCAAAATTATTCTAATAAATATGTTTTGGGATATGTTTATCAGGCTGATAGGTCTATACATTCTTGGTTCACTGGGGTCATCTTTTTTATAGATCGGATAGATGCTTCCATGCCAGCTGGCAGGAAGGCCATGACCCAGTATAAAAATCTTAAGTAACTTTTCTAATACTGTAACCCACCAGTCAACATAGTATGTGTAGATATCTCCAATTATGTTATCTGGGATAGGTGCTTTGTTTGATTTAAGTTGAGTAGTTGCTGCAAATATTTTCTTTAGCTATTTTCATAGGTATTGGAAAATTTAACTGTCTATTATTATATTGTTCATTCTGTGAAATTATTTCATCTTCTGCTGAGAAATAGAGTTCCGGAAAATATGCTACTCAGATGTCTGACAGAATATAAGCTTCCACTTCAGTAATGTATTCATTATATCCCTGACTCACTAATTTCCAAAATTTCCTTCCATTATTATTCGTGACAGTCTTCCTTAATTTTTTTCCCCACAGAATTTTGGTATAAGTTTGTTTTTCTTGTTTTAGAATTTTTTTATATATATTTCTATTTTCCTTTCTTTATATTTATATGCTCTGTCTTGCTATTACAGTTCTTAATTTGTATTTTTTGCAACTTATATCTTCTCAGTTTCTTGCTTAATTCTTTTTTTGCTTTCTTGCACCTTAAGTTAAACCATGTATTTTCCTGCTGATTACAACTTCCAATTCTGTTACACACTGCAGTCTAATCAAATTGTTCATATTTATCCAGATATTGAAGACACTATGGAAATTAGTGTCCTCTATAATGGATGTACTCATCTCAACCAAATATTCTTTGAACAAATCATTAAATGATTTAATGGCATTCGAAGTCCATTAAATTTGCTTCTGATTTACTATTTCTAGGCCTTCTTTCATGTGTGGGATATGATTTCTTTGATAGTTTTGGTTAATTTGTAAAATTAACTACGCTGGGTTATGTGCTGATTCTGGTCTTTCTGCAAACTCCAGATCATATATTATTCTAGTGGTTTCAAAATTACACCATATCAAATCTATGATCAATAAGTCTTGTGGGCCCATATACATTAACTTTTCTTATCTCCTGGAAGCTGTCCATTAAGTAAAAGCATGTTTTTATTTAACAAAAATGTATTAATTTTACTCTTCTTAATCTTTATGGTCCATTTCTGCTCTATCCTTTTTTCCATCCCCCCCTTTATTCATGATCTCAATTCCATGGGAGTCTTCCTGCCTTATTAGAGACCCCCTTGTCACCCTCCCCTTTCTGGCTCCATCGTTATTTTGCCCACTTAACTCAAACCCCCTCTGAATAGGTGTCCCCTTTAACCCTCTCTTATCCGAACCATTTATCCTGGCCATGATGGTTTCCCCTTCCCCCACACCACCATCCTCCCCCCTTGTAATAGTACCCCACCTCCAGAGGCTCTCTGTGGGTCCCCTTTAGCTAGGGGGTCTCCTCTTCCACCTCCTTGTCTCCCAGTTTCTCTCCAGTCATGCTCTCCTCCCTCATGTCTGCAATATGTTGCATCTCCCCCATTTGCTTAACATTTATGTTTCCCCTTCTCCCTCTGAGACTATTTCTATCCTTTCCATTGCCGGACTGTGATGCCCTATGGGTATCTGACTCCCTCCCCCCGGCCTCTGTGTCAGTTTCCTCATTTCCACTAAGCCCTTCCTGTCCCTCTAGGTTGCTTAGTAGCTCAAATTTATTGTGACACTCTATGTCAGCCTCCATCAAGTAACCCGAGTTTCCCCTGACTGCACCTCTAAACTGCCCCTCTTCTTCCTCTCTTGCTCTGTTCACCTTAGGAGCTCCGTTCCCACAGTCAGCTGTTTTAAGCTTCCCCACAATAGCCCCTCCTGACTCTTCCACCTCCACTCTCTATTTGTATTCAGAATGTTCACCCCCTACGCTTTCCCCTTAGCGTCAACATCCCTATCTAAGGGTCCTCTGTCCCTAATATCCCCCTCCTGCTTGCTGTAACATAACATCCTGTAATTTCAGAGCATTGCCCCAGCCTCCCCTCAGCCCCACCCTTCTGCTGCCCATATCCACACCCCTTATCCTTGGACACCCCCTCCAGCTCCCCCAGCTTACTCCTTTACCAATATACCTCACTCCTGATACAAGATAGCTGTCTACAGAGTGGACAGCCTCCCTCTCTCCAGGCCCAATTGAGAATTATTGCCATCCCACAGCCTGTGCAGCCTGCAACCCTTCTGAAGGTGCCTGCCATGGTGGAATATGGCCACCCTGTTTATCCCCCTCTGTTTATAATGGCACACCCACTTTTCTCAGTCCCTTTCACCTGGAATACAGTTTCTCTCTATACTGACTGCAGTTATTTACAAACCCAATTTCAACCCCACCAATAAAGTTCCCAAGTCTCACAAACACATACAGTCCAGTGTGTGTCCAGTCCCACTAACAGTGTGTGTATGCAGACATCAGGTACCATATGATGTCACAGGACCACCAGTTCCTTTTGCTTTGAATTTCAGTCCCAAACAGAAATACTCGGCCCTTCAATCCCAACCTCCAGTGGCTTTTCAGTACTTAAGAAAGCCTACAAAACAGGGTGCGTGGGAGGGCTCTTACCTTACCAACACCAGGCAAACAACACATTTAAATTTCACTCTACTTATCACTGCCAAACAGGTGTTCCCAAGCCTCAAAAGTTATAATATCACAGCCCAAGTAACAGTTCTTCTGTCTGGCATAGACGTGGATGCTGGGAGACTGGTGGTGCAGGCAATAAGGAAAGGTAGGTCCATTTTGTTCTGTTCTTGTGGAGAAAGTTTTAGCCACATGTTAAGGAGCTGTGTGTGTGTTTGTACAGTGTAAGCCTTAAAAAGACATTTTTTAAAAGTTAATCAAGCCTTGTGAAAAGCACTGGAACTGGAAGCAGGTAATCACACCTCTTCTGGTTTTAGCCCTATAAGTCAGACATCCCAAGTGAGTGGAGGTGAGTGTGAATGGAGGTGATGCACTTCAGAGGTAAGCAGCATCTGCTGGCATCAGCCAGGAAAGGTGAGAAGGAAGCCAGAAATGCTACAAAGTGAATATATGTAAGGCTTCAATCACTAGGCTGTTACTTCTGTTTTTAAATCATTTTCTTTCAATATGGATCCAACTGGAGACATTTTACTCCTTCTTAGAAAGAAAGGGTCAATAGTGAGATGGACACATTATTTAATGTATACAGTAAAATCTTTACATACATAGATAGATAGACAGTGTTGGCAGATAAGGGGCTATGGCCCACCTAGTCTGCCCATTTGAGCTTGTAAGTTCAGTTTATGTTTTCCTAGAATCCTGTTGCCCCTTACCCCTGACCTCCAGAATTCCTTTTATGTCTATCCCATGCATTCTTAAATGCTGTGATTGTTTCAGCTCCCACTAGTTCCTCTGGCAGGGTGTTCCACTTGTCCACCACCCGTTCTGTGAAAACATTCTTCCTCACGTTTCCTCTGAATCGTCCTCCCTCCAACTTCATCCCATGCCCTCTAGTTCTGAAACATCTTTTTCACTTAAAAATAGTGTATTCCTGCACCCTGTTCCTCCCTGTAAGATACTTGTTTGTCTCTATCATATTTCCTCTCTCACTCCTCTCCTCCAGGGAGTACATATTCAGTTCCTTCAACCTGTCCTCATAGGACTTGTGATGCAATCCATGTACCATCTTTGTTGCCCTCCTCTGAACCTTCTCTACACTGTCTATGTCCTTATGTAGGTAAGCTCTCCAGAACTGTACAATGTACTCCATTTGGGGCCTCACTAGTGTCTTGCATAATGGAATTATGACCTCCCTTTTCCTGCTGGTGATGCCCCTGCCTGTGCATCCCAACATCCTATTTGCTTTACCTGCTGCCTAGTCACACTGTTTCCCTACCTTGAGGTCATCAGAGATGATAACCCCAAGATCCCTTCCTGCTTGGTGCATGCTATATCCTCACCCCCAACTGATATATTGTGCCAAGGTTTTTGTGCCCCATTTCCATTATCTTGCACTTCTTTGCATTGAATTTCAACTGCCAAACCCCTTACCATTCTTCAAGATTCTGCAGGTCCCTTCTCATTCTGTCTACACCCTCGGGTGAATCTTCTCTGTTACAGAGCTTTGTGTCATCAGCGAACAGTGAAATTCTGCCTTCTAGGTCCTGTGCAATGTCACTGATGATGATGTTGAATAGGACTGGTCCCAGCACTGATCCCTGTGGTACACCACTGGTCACTCTTCCCTCTGTGGAGTGACAGCCATTTACCACCACCCTCTGTGCCCTGCCGCCCAGAAACTGTTCTTAGGTGGACTTGAACCACCAACCTTTTGATTAAGAATCGAATGCACTCCCGATTGTGCCACACAGACAACGATCAGGTAGAACTTGACAACGCACAACCTGCACTGAGAAATGCCTTTGAACTAAACAATATAGAAAGCTCCATGAAGCCATTAGAAAATGAAACTGACCAGTGAAATAAAGATTGTCAAGCTGGAAACAAGAAACATAAAAGGAAGGAAGAGGGGGACACTTGCCCAGCAAACAGTAGGGAAACTAAAAAGAAGAAAGGAAGAGCAAATGTGGGCACATTAGAAGACAATGACTGGTGCACTGTAAAGCATAGTAAATACCCTAGAAATGAAAGAACAGTGACATTGAGCACTGACTCTGAACTCCCATTAGAAAACAGATCTGAACCCCTTAGCTAAGAAGAAATGAATCCAGATATGGAACAACACACTAGACAAAAATATTAAAACTCAAAAAAGAAAAGACAGGTTATAGTTTTGGGCAATTCCATAATCAGATATTGCAATGCCACTATCTGTAATCCAGATAAACAAAATTGAATGCATTCTTGTTTCCCTGAGGATAAAATAGCTGACATAAAAGACTGAAGTTCTCACATTTTGGAAAATAGTGGTGATAACCCTATAGCTGCAAGACCTGTAGGAATAAATAATGTTAGGGTTGATCATGAAAAAGACGTGTCATGAAATAGTGGAGTTGGACAGAGAGACAAAACAAAAAAGGCGAAAGAGCAATAATATGCAGTCTACTTCCAATTTCATGTGGTTCTTAAAAAACAGTATTTAAAATAAATGCAAGTCCACAAAGTGGTACAGAAAACAGGAAATAGCATTTAGAAATTCATGGAAGTATTAAATAATACTTATCTGTACAGTAAGGATGGGTTACATCTAAACAAATTGGGAGCACAAGTGCTCAGAAATTTACTGAAAGAATGTATTGAACATTTTCATTTAAAGTAATCATTTAGGGGGGGAGTGAGTAATGAAATCAAAGTAGTAGTAATAGTTTTTATTCATAAAATTTATGAAAAGGATAGATGTTACTGTACTCCATTGAGCAGAGGCTCATTTCCAAGGAAGTCCTATATTAGCATTAATAGTTGTTACCTATACAATTATACAATACATGGTCACTTAAAACAATACATAAAACTGGTACAAAGTGCAGCCCAACTATATAGCTACATATACACAGACATACATAACATATCAAAGGTAAATGATATAATAAAAGTAGCAAAGAAACACACATAATATGCAATGCAAGAAGCTGAAATAATAAAAAGAATAACTTAGATGCAATTTTATCCTTGTGGGACAAAATTGTGGATATGATCTGCATCACTGAAATGTGGTGCTCAGAAAAAGATATACTGTATAGGGAAAAGATTTATTGGGTTACTACCTCTTCAAACTTGATTGAAAAGAAATGAAAGGCGGAGGTATTGCTATATACTGTATGTATCTGATGATATTATCACTTCAGATACATCAGGAAAAATCAAAGACAATGAAGTAATGACAGAGACTATTTGGTTAAAAATCAGGTGGAAGAATAATGAAAACAAATTAATAGGACTATGCAAAAAACTGCCAGATTCAAGTAAATAATGTAATCAGTCTATCATTAAGGAAAACCAACATCCTGGAGATGGAGGAACAGCTTAAAGTTACCGTGGCAGCAGAAGGTACGGGGGAGGGGTAGAACCATGGGAAAGACTTAAGAGATCCATAACAGGAGTAACAAGCCAATGTGTCAGATTGCCCAGCAAAAGCAACAGAAAGAAACAGCCACTGTAGTTCTCTAAAGCTGTGGCTAAGAAAGTTCGAGAAAAAAAGGAGGGCTTTCAGAAAGTATAAAGAGACACAGAAAGAAGAGGACAGAGTGGAATATCTAAGGAAGCAGAGAGAAGCTGGGAAAGCTGTTAGGAGGGCTAAGGTTATGGCACAGAATAGTGAGAGGGGAGACAAAACCTTTTTCCGATACATTAGCTAGAGGAGAAAGAGCATAAATGGTATTGTTAGGCTAAAGAAGGATGAGGGACAGTGAGTGGAGGGCAACCTTCAAAAAGCTGAGATACTGAACAAGTATATTTGCTCAGTACTCACCAAAGAAGGGGCAGGGGAGGGGCTAAGACTCATGAGGACAGGTTCACAGGGGGAGAGGTAGACACCAGCCCATTTACGGTGGATAGAGTCTTAAAGGAATTTGAGACAGTAAAGACAGACAAGGCAATGGAGCCAGATGGGATTCACCCTTGAGTTCAGAAGGAACTCAAGAAAGTCCCCTAGCATGACCACTAATGACCCTTTTCAATCACTCACTAGAGACAGGGATGGTACCTGGTAACTGGAGGAGGGCAGAGATGGTCCCCCTGCACAAAAGCAGAAGTAAGGAGGAGGCAAACAATTACAGGCCTGTAAGTCTGATATCAGTGGTGGAGAAACTGATGGAGTCCTTGCTCAACGAGAGGAGAGTGAAGTTACTGGAGTGAAGTGGTGCAATGGACCCAAAAAACATGGCTTCACCGTGGGCTGATTGTGTCAGACTAATCTTATTGACTTCTTTGATTGCATGACCAGGGTGGTGCACCAAGGAGGGACGGTGGATATGGCCACCTGGATTTCAGTAAGACCTTCAACACCATTCCGTATAGGAGACTGCTTAACAAATTGGAGAATCTGAGGGTGGGCTCTAAGGTGGGAAAATGGCTAAAAGACAGGAAATCCAAGAGAGGAATAGAGGATGGGTGGCAGGCTCTAGCCACCCCAAATCAGGAGAGAGACATGGGGTTATCATATCCGATGACCTGAAGTCATCTAAACAATGCAAGAAAGCAGTGGCAAAGGCAAGCAGAATGCTAGGGTGCACAGGAAGGGGCATAACGAGAGTTGCATCAAATCAAAATTTCATCTGCAAAGTTATGGCAAAGTGGCCAATTTCGTTGCATGTATTAATCCATGAGTTTCTCCTGTTGTAGCCCATTTTCTCCAAGGCAAAATTTCACCTGTGGAAAGAGAAATTTCACCTGTGGAAGGCAAAATTTCACATGCATAAAAGTGAAATTTTGCCTTGGAAGGTGAACTTTTACCTCCAAAAGCCAAATTTCACCTTGGAAAGTGAAATTCAGCTTACAAGGTGAAATTCTGCCTTTCCACAGGTGAAATTTTGCATTTCATTAAGCAAAATGTGTGAAATTCATGGATTACTCAGTGTAGCAATTTTGTTTTCACTTCACCTATCTCTAGGCATAACAAGCAGGAAGAAAGAAGTTGTGATGTTATTGTATGGATCGCTGGTGAGGCCCCATCTGGAATACTGTGTCCAATTCCGGAGACTGCATCTCAGGAAAGACATAGATAGATTAGATGCAGTCCAGAGAAGGGCGACTAAAATGATGTGTGGGCTGCATCAGAGGCCTTATGAGGAAAGGCTCAAGGAACTTAACATCTCTACACTGGAAGAGAGAAGGGAGAGGCCCATACAAAAAATAAGTTAGCAAATAACTAGCGATTACCTTTTCATTAGGTAGTGACTAACTAAAAAGTTAAGCATTATGCCTGATCATTGGTTGAGGAATTTTTCTCAATTAATGTTTAACTTTTGCCATCTAGCAATTAGTTAGGAGTTGTTTTTTGTTTACGTATTCATTAGTTGAAAAATTAGACTAAACAATGCTGTATAAAGCTCAGTTCAGCTTGGCTTTACAATGGCATCACCCCACCTCCTGCTAGTAACTCCTCCTGCCTATGCACCCCAGCATGCCACTGGCCCTTCTTGCAGCCTTTTCACACCACTTTGGTACCTTAAGGGCATTAAATATGATAACCTCTAGGACCCTTTCCTCTTTGGTGACAGCATGTCCACCCCATCCTGTAACTCTCCCTGGGGTTCCCCCTACCCAAGTGCATTATCTTGCCCTTTTTTGCACTGAACCTCTGTTGGCACACCTCTGACAATCTTTCAAGATTCTCCAGGACCCTCTTCATTTTCTGCACCTTCTCTGGAGTATCCACCCTGTTGCAGATCTTGGTGTCATCTGCTGATAGGCAGACCTTTCCTTCCAGACCCTCTGCAATGTCATTAATGAAGACATTGAACATGGCTGGTCCCAAAACTGATCCTTGTGGTATTGCACTTGTCACCCCTCTCTCCCCAGACTGGATCTCATTTACCACTGCCCTTTGCCTTCTGTTTGTCAGTCAGTTTCTAACCCAGTGTATCACCTTATGCCCCATGCCCAGGCTACTCATCTTGTTAACCAACTTTCTGTGGGGACGGTATTGAAGGCTTTGCTGAAATCTAGGTAGGTGATGTTTATGGCCCCTCCCTGATTCAATTTCCTAGTCACCCAATAAAAAAATCTACCAGATTCATTTGACAAGACCTTCCTGATGTGAATCCTTGCTGCCTTAGATCCTGGGCACAAGTGGATTCCAGGTGTGCCACTGTCCTTTCTTTTAGCAGTGCCTCCATAATCTTCCCCACCACTGAAGTGAAGCTGACTCACCTGTAGTTCCCTGATTCCACCCTACTGCCACTTTTGTGCAGTGAGACTACATGCACCCTCCTCCAGTCCTCTGGAGCCACACCTGTGTTGAGTGAGTCTGTGGAAAGGGTGGCCAGAGGTGCTGCTAGTTCCCTGTGCAGCTCCCATAATATCTTCAGGTGTATGACATCTGACCCCATGGCTTTCTCCACCTTCAGCTTTGTGAGTTCCTCCAGAACTCTCTCCACTGTGAATGGACTGGTGTCCACTTCTCCCCCCAATTGCCTCTGCTCCCCAACTGTGGTCCTTGACCCTCTCCCTCCTCAGTGAATACTGAACAGAAGTATTTGTTCAGTATTTCTCCTTATTTAAATCCTCCTCCTTACACTCTCCCTCCTCCCCTTTGAGCCTCACAATCCCACACTTCACTATGTTTATGTATCTGTGGAATGTCTTGTCCCCTTTTTTTTCACAGTCTGTGCTAAACTCTCTATCTGTGCCTTGGCTTTCCTTACAGCCTTCCCTGCTTCTCTTAGACATTCAAGGTTTACATTCCTGTACTCCCCCTCACTTTGATTCCCTTATGCTTCCTGAAACTTGCTCTTTTAACCCTTACTTAGTCTCCCACCTCTTTAGAGAACTATAGTGGTTTCTTTCTACTTTTTCCTTTGGCCACTATCCTAATGCATTGGTTAGTTACCTCCATAATAACTCCTTTTAGTCTCCCCCCACTGTTTCTCCACCCCTCTATTACCAGGGCTGCTCTTAAACATCTACACATTTCATTGAAACATGCCCGCCTGATATCTAATACTTTTGCCCTTGTGTGGCTTAACGGAGTCCCTGTCTCCATGTCAGATCATTCCACAGTGTATAGATCTCCATACGCAACAACGCTCCTCCATGCACTATAGTGTTTATCATAGAGATGGAGGTTGGGGCCACCGGACACCAGGGAATAACACAATATTGGGAAAGCCAGACAAATGCCACTAGGTAACAGAAAACTTTGTATGGGGTAGGAAGAAGGTGCCACTAGAAACCAAGGAGTGGTCCATATAGGATGAGTGAAAAGATGGTTGCACTGTACAGCAGGGAATGTCTGTTACAGGATAGGGAGGAGGAGGCATCAGTCTTGTGCAGGGAAAGACTGTCCAAACTGGGGATTGTTGTTTGGGTGATGGCCATGCCAACATTCCACAACAAAACTCTTCCCAGCTTGCTAGTGGTTTGAAGATGATGCCCAAAACAAAACTAGCATATTGATATGCAACAAAACTGGGTAACTGTCAGTATATAGAAAATACTGAATGGGTAACTAAGCACAGTTAGAGTGTTCTGCCACAGAGGGCATGTGATTCTTTCTGACTTTGAGGATGAAGCTCGAGTGGTCCATGAGAATCTGAACCCCGAGGTGGCACAACACACTGGTTATACTAAAAGTTGCTCATCCTGTATTTTTATAGTGTATATTATTATGTGAAATATGTGCATTGTTGTTTTTATATTTACTGGTTAGTGGTTATAAACCACTGCCAGTGAGTGCCCAACAGCTTTGTAAACCACATGTGTTGTTTATGGAGCTCCATAAACCATGGGCAGAACAGTACTGCTGCATCACCTTAAAAGCCACCAAACAAACTGTCCTCGTTGTGGATGTTCCTAGAGGTACTACACAGTCGGTCACTTGGTGCGGAGACAAGCTTGTCATGGTAACAGTTACCTAGCAAGGTGTCCAAAGACAATTTATTAAAAACAGTAAATGAAAAAATAAAATACGGAGAAGTGTGATTCTGTAGGATTTTATGCACCATCACTTGTGTGTGATGCCCCATAGAAACCCCTCAGGTTTCCTTCGGGGCATCACACACAACTCGGGATGCATAAAACTCCTCCATCCCTTACACCTCCATGCATTATTTTATATTTCTCTTCTCACAGTATGAAATTAACTTGTGCATGTCTCTAGAGGTTTTAGGAATGCTGTTCTACCACAGAAGGGTACAATCATGTTCCTATGACATTTGAACTGTGGTACAGCAGCATTTTGAAAATATATGTCTTTGTGTATAATAGTACTTTACTATACACTGTGTCACTGCTACCGTGTGCTTAGCCTTGCTTCTTAATCCACCTGTGACCAGGCCTGTTGAACCCCATTATAGTGTCCAACCAAGCAGCTGCTTCTTTGCAGTTTCATCTGCATGTTCCAGCTTGCTTTTCCACATGGAAATGGAAGGGCCTCCATTTTTGAGCAACCTTCAGCATGATTGCTAGTTCAAGCAGGCAACTCACAACATGATGGTGCCTACTGCAGAAGCTATTTTAGCCACATATCACATATTTTGGTTTGCATAAAGAGTTTAGTCCATAAAGCCTGGCTTATAATTTCCTTGTTCAAGTCAAGTGGCTACTGAGCACTGCAGCCCAAGCCCTAAAACAGCATAATGATTATGCTAGGCAAATCGCCCCATACATGTTTACCTGCCAGCAAAGATGATCCAAGCATATTTAGGTGTCCCCACTCCCCGATCCCCTGCAATGCCCACAGAGTGCCTGCTGCCTCATCCCCTACCAAATGTCATCATTATGGTGTTTTTAGGGGTTATTTAAAAACTGAGAGGGTTCTTGGGCCATAAATATCGGTTTACAAAATGCACCAGATAAGATCTGGGGCTACAGCAGTAGTAGGAAATGGGCAGACTAGATGGGCCCATATGGTTCGTTGTCTGCTGACAGATTCTGTTTGTTAGAGCAGAAAATACAAAAATAACATGAAAGGACCTATGACTACACATGTGGAGTGTGCAGACAAGTTACATTTCACAGGCCCACACATTGCAATGATGATATCTGTACTTGTAGGTGCTGAAGACCCAAGTTTCAAGTGTTGTCTTGGGAGTTGGAAGGTCAGCAAGAGGGAAGAAGATTGAGTTCCTGCTGGATTGCTCATCTCAGGGTGGGGTGGAGAAGAGTTTGGTGCTTGCCAGATACTATCAGTGGCTGAGGATAAGCAGGCTGAAACCACCAGAGCTGGGAAAAGGAGAGGCAGATGTCAGGTGTTCAGTGCATGGGGGCATGCTGCACTTTAGGGGGAGTACTAGGGAAATCTGTGCACTGGCTGCATGATGACTCCAGCTGCCTATACCCCTGTACCTGATGACCCAGACCATGCTGCCTCTGAGGGATAGCAAGTCCTGGGGGTTGTTGGCTGGGGTGGCCAGTATAATGGAGGCTGCCAGTGCATGAGGGAGAAATAAGACTAACTGAGAAAAATAATTAGTTGACAGTAAAATTACTTTTAAAATGTTTTGTTGTTTGACCATCACATAAACATTTTGGTGTAGAGCTGGTGTTAAAGAAACACTTGTCAATCCTTTTTGCATTATATTATTTATAATTGAAAAAATATGTTTAATGATTGTTTACCTTCTCTACAATGCACTCAAGTTGTTGGTTGTTTTAACCACTGTGCTTTTTTTTAGCTTAACTGAAATGCATGCAAATAGTGCATTTATTCCCATTTTGTTGCAAATCCTTGATCTACTCTTGTTGCATGCTTCTTGAACATTAGGAACACCACCAAAGAGTGCATTTACTCATGATACAATAATCTCCTTTCCTTCCTCTACACCATGAGTGTCTATGTTGTATTGGGAGTATTCACAGTTTCTAGGAAGACGCAAAGAGAGTTGAGGACACTGTCCATTGAACTTCATGATAGAAAAATGTGGTCTAGTAAAGGCTTTTTTTTCTAAACAGTGTATATGACCTTTACCTTTCTTTTCTGGAACACATTCGAGTTTAACTCCCAAGAAATTATGAAAAAGTTCATGTTTGAGAAAGATAGAAGACTTCACTGTTAATTCAATGAGCAGAAATGAAAGTACACTAAGCGGCCTCCTAAGAAAGCTCCACCACATAGAAACATAGATTTGACAGCAGATAAGGGACTGCTTGGGCCCACCAGTCTGCCCATTTCCCTGCCTACTGGATAAGCTGCAGATCCTAGTTAACCAGCAGCCTACTTCTTCCTACCCCCCCAGAATTGGTGCAAGTATATTACTTACCACCGGTAAGTAAATGCCCTAAGATATGGAAGGGTGGTGTAGTGTTGAATTGTGGTTAGTTGGACCTTCTTTCCATCATAATATTGTCTCTGAAACTGTGAAGCAGGATATCTGTGTTTAAGCACAGTCACAGCCTCTGACTCAATGTGTCCCTGAGAAAGTGATCTTGATCTCCATTGAGCTTCTGCTCCAAGTTGTAAAATTATATGAAGATGGATCCCATTGAAATGTTGCATCTCTAGGGTTTTATTGGTCATTATGTGATAAAACACTATTTGACACCATGCTGCTGACTGAGGAGGGGGGCTTGAAAGGGAATATGAAGAGTGAGTAATGAATAGCAGAGCATCTGAGTGCAGTTATTTGCCAGTGAAAATTTGAAAAAGGTACTTGGCTACATCCCATGTGATGGCTTCCAGGACTCCTCAAACCTCATTTAAAAAAAAATGCACCTCATCCCTTTCAGTCCTGCTCTGTTTACAGATTTGTGTGGCTAGTCAGGTCAGAGGCTGAGAAACTGACACAAGGGCAAGAGCATGTTTTGAGTACCAGATTTGCCTAGTTCAGTTCTCTGAAGGGCACTGAAGCTACATAGGATGGGGCCCATCACCTCCATTGTGGCACATGGGTCTCTTCTGGAAAGTTTTAATTTACAATTGTGCCTAACTATGAGGATATTGGTCACTGGAAAGATTGAAGTTTACTCAAGAAGGTACTAAATTGTGTCTTGGGTGCATTTGCAGAGTACAGGTATCCATTTGTAATGTATGTACTATAATTCCAAGTCTCTTCAATAACATTTTGGACCACACTTAAAGGTGCTTTTCTGGGAGTACTTGGTGAGTGTCCTAACTGAGAAGGTACTCCATTGGAGGTATATCAGGGACCAACTATATGGCACTCATTACATTTTTACAACACCCTCTGTTAACTCAGCACTATCAGTTGATTACTTGATGGTTACTAAAGTTGCTTGAATTTTAATGGCACATTTGGAGCATGTACCCAGTTTATGTGCTAATAAGTGACTACAAAATTACAAACTAGTGACTCCAGCTGGGTAAGGAAGTCTTTACTTGCATAAATGCTATTTATTTCAGATAGACATATGGGACTTACCTCTGTCTCCTGTTTAACATTCAGGCCATTCCCAAGGGGTGTACCATTGGGATGGAGCCTACCCCAGACAGAGACTAGTTTCTGGCTTTGGGGGGTGAAGGGGTACCTCAGGGTGCCTCAGTCAGATGTGTGGCACCTTCAGTGAGGAGTGGATGTGCTCCTACAGCATACCTGGACTCCCAGCTGGGTAGTTTCTAGCAGCACTGCACAATTGAGCTGGTTAAAAATTAGTTATTCTTAACTAATAACTATGCTTACTATGTGGTGTACAGTTACTTATCAGCTGATGGTCAACAAATTGAGTACCGATCATGAATTATTTATTACATAAGCTCAACTAGTAATTAATGAATGCCAAACTAATACTCATTTCATGGGAATTAGTTAATTCTTAATTAGGAAATTGGTCAATGACTAACTGCTGAAGCTTTTAAGAATTAGATAGCAGTAGGTTGAGCTAGGAGGAGTTAGCCACTAACTCATTTGCATGTGAAAAAATCAACAAAAAGCAAAACTGAGGAATAATTAACAATTAACTTTATTAGTGATCTGAGGTAGTTGGGCATTAGCCTATTTTTTGTAAGTGGGGATATGATAGAGACTTCTCAATACTTTGTGGGAATAAACAAGTTACAGGAGGAATCATATTTCAGAGGAAAAGTACAATGATAAAGGGACATAACATAAGGCTGGAGGGAGATTAGTGGGAATGTTAGGAAGCATTTTTCAGAAAGAGGGTGGTGGGTTCATGAAACAGCCTTCCAGCTGAGCTGGTTTAAGAAAAAATGGTAAGGAAGCTGAAAGTGCATGGAATAGGTATAAGGTGCTCTGCAGTTAGGCAGAGGTGGGGAACAGCGGGTCCAAATAAGTATAGGGATTGGCAAACCAGGTAGGGAAGTGGGTAGACTTGGTGGATCAGCTGGTCCTTCTCTGCTGTCATATTCTATGTTTCTCTGAAATAGAAACACCTTGTGACATGGGAAAAATAGTCCTTGTAGATGAATTAAACTATTGTGATAGAAACTAAATTAGTGGACTCGCAGATACAGAACCTGGTTGAAAATTTCTGATAGCCTGTAATGAAGTGAATTTAAAGCAATATATAATAGGAACCACTAGAGGAAATAATATATTGGATTTAGTGTTAAGTTCAAAAATACTAATATAATAAATTGTCAAGTGATGTTCCCTCAGAACAGTGATCATTCTTGAATATACTTTAAAATCGCCTGCAATTATGTTATCATAAAAGGATGTATTAGCAATATATTTTTATAATACAGCAAATATTATGAGCATTAATTAAATAATTAGCAGTATAGAATGGAACTTCACAAATAGATAATAAATCTGTCCAAAAAAACCAACTGAACATGCATTAATAAAATAATAAATACTTGAAAAGAGTAAAGAAATTCAACAACAAAGAAGAGAAACCTAACTGCTTAAATAAGAAAAGTTAATAAGGAAGAAAAATAAATGTTGTGTTGCATGAAAAAACAATCATCTGACAGATGATTTATTTAAAATGCACAAAAGTGAGTGCTTAGGAATAGTATAGAACAGGCAAAGAAGAAATATGAAACTTAAAACTAGCAAACAAAAACAGTGTTATTTTATAACTACATTAATTCACTAAAGAAACCATATCACATTATTACACAGCCACAAGAGATCACAATTACTCAATAAATATTTCTATTCAGTCTTTACACACCCAGTTGGGGGTTAATATAAATCATAGTACCCCCATAACCATGAAGGAAACAGATATATCAGGTAAAATGAATGAATTAAAACACCGCAGTGCACCAGGATCAGATGGCATCTCATCTAGATGTTAAAAATCATGAAAAGCAATATTATTTGCCCATTTTTGTGTTGATTTTGTTTTTAAAATAACTTACCAATGTGTCTGAGTTGCAGTTCAGTCTTCAGGGTCTAGGCAATGTGGCCAGAATCCCAATGGAAGAGCTGCGGCAGGTGCATGCGTGGGTGAGGGAACCTTGACACATGTTTGCTGTTATAAACAGTGCTTTATAATGGCAAATGAGGCCATGGGTTTCTCCTTGGGAAAAGGGAACCCTGTTAATATACAGAGAACAGTATCCAAACAGGGTGGTTATGAGGATTTTCACACACCCAAGGAATGTGAAAAACTCATAACACAAATCTTGCACGTAGATATTATTTTGCTATAATTACTGGTGTAAAGGAGTGAATGGTAAAGATGCTGGAGCAGCTCAACTTTATAGATGTGCACAGACACCACACACATACGTGCCGCACACTGTCTGTTTCTTTTGCTTTTTATTTATTTATTTTTACATGACTGTGCAAACCTCAATAGAAACCCATGCTCCATTCACATAATTCAGTGCTTGTTTGCAAGCCAGCTCATAGGCTGGTGAATGGCAGGATCAACTTAGATAGATGTTTAATGTAAAGTCAGGATCAACCAGATAAATATTGAAATGATTTAAAGTTACCTGCCCTGGTGGTGAGGGGTGAAGGATCATCGTTGGCACTCCATAACTGAAAAACAAAGCTTGCATGTTTGTTCAGGTGTTCAACCTGGCTCACACACAGACCTGCATGTCCTCTCTGAGGTGGCATGCTTCAAATGAGTGACATTAAATGCCATAATAATTGGTTCTAGAACTGGTTACTATATTTTCAAACATAAAACTCTATGCCTTAAAGGGAGAGTTCACCCAGAATTTGCAAACACATATGTTATACAGAGTGTTTTGATTTTATGTGAAGCCCTACTGTGGCTTCCTCTGTCTGTTATTAGAGTTTTCCTAAATCAGCCTGATAGCTTTATGGTAGTTTTGCGACCCTGGGGTTCTCCATCTCAAATAGGTTACCTTTCTCTCTCTACAATGCACCCTGTCTCATGTGACAGTGATGCAGCCGAGCCTTAGATTTAGCATATGCACTACTTTTAAAATCAGTTCACACCAGCACAGCAGTGTAACTGTTCTTATCCAGTGAGCACAATGTAGCTTCCTTACAGTTTAGCAGATACCTGAGAGCCTTTGAGTGGGGTTTCTGCAAGAAAACAGTTACTAAATCAGCTTTTAATGTACTGGTTATGTTTTCTATGTTTGTCAGGTTTAGCTAGCAGGAGTGTTTTAAATTTAAAACTTTTAATTTCATCAAACTATACTCAACCTATGAGCACAGAAACCTGCCCAGATCATCAATGCTATAAATAGTAAGTTCTAGCTGTTTTCTTTAAAGAAAACCCACTCAGTTAGATTTCAAGTATTTGCCAAACTTAAATATAGGTACCAGTATTCTATTAGGTGGAGCATGCAGTTAGTGCTGATTTTGCTCTGCAGACATAATTTTCATTTTTTTTAAATGTGAAGTATGTTTCTAATACTCACCTGGACAAACAAGCAACACAAGCAGGTACCCTACAAAAGGAGGTGTAGCTGGGTGGTTGGGGATGGGGTGGCTGGGTCCTTCCCGCCTAAAAAGAAGAACCACGGATGAAAGAACAAGGAGGTAAGAGAAACAATCAGTCAACAACAAATGCAATAACCCTGAAAGCTTATCCTAATGTTAGATAAAACTGTAAAACCTGTAAAGCACCACCTGTAATAATTTCAGAGAAGATATACCCTGTAAGAAACACTTTGCTCCAGAGAAAATAAAGCAGTAACAGAAGATATACCTTGCAAAAGACAATTTGAATCAAAAGATTACAGCAGTAATCTGTTAGCACACACCTGTAGGCACACCTTGTAATAATGCAGAAGAAGGTATACCAGCAACAACAATTTGAATCAGAGAAAAATAAAGCAATGAAATGTTAGCAACAAACAGTAGCAATCCCTGTGAGTAAAAAATAAAACACCACCACACAGTAAATCTGCTTAGCCAAACTAAGTCTTAATCCTTCTTCCTTGCTCTGTAAGTTTCTCTACACTGCCTTTCAAGCAGTCTTAGAAGGAAAGAGCTCAGGTGAAGCTAGGTGCCTTGGCCAGCAAACCAAGTTTGAAATAAAGTACACTAACATTAGCTGAGCCAAAAACTATAATGAAATAAAGCACAGTGACATCAGCTGAGCCAAAAACTGTAATGAAATAAAGCACAGTGACATCAGCTGAGCCTAAACTGTAATGAAATAAAGCCCAGTGACATCAGCTGAGGCAAAAACTATAATGAAATTAAGCACAGTGACATCGGCTGAGCCAAAAACTGTATTTAAATAAAGCCCAGTGACATCAGCTGAGGAAAAACTATAGTGAAAAAAAGCACAGTGACGTCAGCTATGCCAAAAACTATAATGAAATAAAGCCCAGTGACATCAGCTGAGCCAGAAGCCATAATGAAATAATGCACAGTGACATCAGCTGAGCCAAAAACTATAATGAAATAAAGCACAGTGACATCAGCTGAGACAAAGTCTATAGTGAAATAAAGCCCTGTGACATCAGCTGAGCCAAAACTGTAATGAAATAAAGCCCAGTGACATCAGCTGAGTCAAAAGCTATAGTGAAAGACAGCCCCGTCATCAGCTGAGCCAAAAACTGTAATGAAATAAAGCACAGTGACATCAGCTGAACCTAAAACTGTAATGAAATAAAGCACAGTGACTTCAGCTGAGGCAAAAACTATAATGAAATAAAGCACAGTGACATCGGCTGAGCCAAAAACTGTAATTAAATAAAGCCCAGTGACATCAGCTGAGGAAAAACTATAGTGAAAAAAAGCACAGTGACGTCAGCTGAGCCAAAAACTATAATGAAATAAAGCCCAGTGACATCAGCTGTGCCAAAATCTATAGTGAAATAAAGCCCAGTGACATCAGCTGAGTCAAGAACGATACAATAATGAAGCATATTGACATCAGCTGAGCCAAAAACTGTAATGAAATAAAGCCCAGTGACATCACCTGAGACAAAAAAAGTAATGAAATAATGCACAGTGACATCAGCTGAGCCAAAAACTTTAATGAAATAAAGCACAGTGACATCAGCTGACACAAAAGTCTATAGTGAAATAAAGCCCTGTGACATCAGCTGAGCAAAAACTGTAATGAAATAAAGCCCAGTGACATCAGCTGAGTCAAAAGCTATAGCGAAAGATAGCCCTGTCATCAGCTGAGCCAAAAACTGTAATGAAATAAAGCACAGTGACATCAGCTGAACCTAAAACTGTAATGAAATAAAGCCCAGTGACATCAGCTGAGGCAAAAACAATAATGAAATAAAGCACAGTGACATCAGCTGAGCCAAAACTGTAATTAAATAAAGCCCAGTGACATCAGCTGAGGAAAAACTATAGTGAAAAAAGCACAGTGACGTCAGCTGAGCCAAAAATTATAATGAAATAAAGCCCAGTGACATCAGCTGTGCCAAAATCTATGGTGAAATAAAGCCCAGTGACATCAGCTGAGTCCAAGAACTATACAATAATAAAGCATATTGACATCAGCTGAGCCAAAAACTGTAATGAAATAAAGCCCAGTGACATCAGCTGAGCCAAAACTATAGTGAAATAAAGCACAGTGACATCAGCTGAGCCAAAAACTATAGTGAAATAAAGCACAGTGACATCAGCTGAGCCAAAATCTATAGTGAAATAAAGCCCTGTGACATCAGCTGAGCTAAAAACTGTAAAGAAATAAAGCCCAGTGACATCAGCTGAGCCAAAAACTATAGTGAAATAAAGCACAGTGAGATCAGATGAGCCAAAAACTGTAATTAAGTAAAGCACAGAGACATCAGTTTAGCCAAGAACTATGATGAAATAAAGCACAGTGACATCAGCTGAGCCAAAAACTGTAATGAAATAAAGCCCAGTGACATCTGCTGAGCCAAAAAGTGTAATAAAGTAAAGCACAGAGAAATCAGCAGAGCCAAAAACTATAATGAAATAATGCACAGTGACATCAGCTGAGCCAAACTCATATGAAATAAAGCCCAGTGACATCAGCTGAGCCAAGAACTGTGATGAAATAAAGCACAGAAACATCAGTTGAGGCAAAAACGTTAATGAAATAAAGCACAGATGACATCAGCTGAGCCAAAAACTGTAATGAACAAAGCCCAGTGACATCAGCTGAGCCAAAAAATTAGTAGAAATAAAGACCAGTGACATCAGCTGAGCTCAAAAATTATAGTGAAATAAAAGCACAATGACATCATCTGAGCCAGAGACTGTGAATGAATAAAGCACAGTGACATCAGCTGAACCAAAGACTGTAATGAAATAAAGCCCAGTGACATCAGCTGAGCCAAAAACTGTAGTAAAGTAAAGCACAGAAAAATCAGCATAGCCAAAAACTGTAATGGAATAAAGCACAGCTACATCAGCTGAGCCAAAAACTATAATGAAATAATGCACAGTGAAATCAGTTGAGCCAGAAACTATAATGAAATAAAGCACAGTGACATCAGCTGAGCCAAAAACAATATTGAAATAAAGCACAGTGACATCAGCTTAGCTAAACTCTACAGTGAAATAAAGCCCTGTGACATCAGCTGAGTCAAAAACTGTAACGAAATAAAGCTCAGTGATATCAGCTGAGACAGAATCTAGTTAAATACAGCCCAGTGACTTCAACTGAGCCAAAAACTATAGTGAAATAAAGCACAGTGACATCAGTGGAGGCAAAAATTATAGTGAAATAAAGCCCAGTGACATCAGCTGAGCCAGAAACCATAATGAAATATTGGACAGTGATAATTCCTGAGCCAAAAACTATAATAAAATAAAGCACACTGACATTAGCTGAGCCAAAAACTGTAATGAAATAATGCACAGTGACATCAGCTGTGCCAAACTCTATAGTGAAAAAAAGCCCTGTGACATCAGCTGAACCAAAGACTGTAATGAAATAAAGTCCAGTGACATCAGCTGAGTCTAAAGCTATAGTGAAAGACTGCCCAGTGACATCAGCTGAGCCAAAAACTGTAATGAAATAAAGCACTGTGATATCAGCTGAGCCAAAAACTGTAATAAAATAAAGCCCAGTGACATCAGCTGAGGAAAAACTATAGAGAAAAAAAGTACAGTGAAGTCAGCTACACAAAACTATAATGAAATAAAGCCCAGTGACATCAGCTGTGCCAAAATCTGTTGAAATAAAGCCCAGTGACATCAGCTGAGTCAAGAACTATACAATAATACAGCACATTGACATCAGCTGAGCCAAAAACTGTAATGAAATAAAGCCCAGTGACATCACCTGAGCCAAAAAATGTTAATGAAATAATGCACAGTGACATCAGCTGACCCAAAAACTATAATGAAAAAAAGCACACTCACATCAGCTGAGCCAAAAACTATAATGAAATAAAGCACAGTGACATCAGCGGAGCCAAAATCTATAGTGAAATAAAGCAGTGTGACATCAGCTGAGCTAAAAACTGTAATGAATAGCCCAGTGACATTAGCTGAGCCAAAATCTTTAGTGAAATAAAGCCCTGTGACATCAGCTTAGGCAAGAACTATGATGAAATAAAGCACAGTGACATCAGCTGAGCCAAAAACTGTAATGAAATAAAGCCCAGTGACATCAGCTGAGCCAAAAACTGTAATAAAGTAAAGCACAGAGATCAGCAGAGCCAAAACTATAATGAAATAAAGCACAGTGACATCAGCTGAGCCAAAACTGTAATGAAATAAAGCCCTGTGACATTAGCTGAGCCAAAACTGTAATGAAATAAAGGCCAGGGAAATCAGCAGAGTCAAAAACTATAATGAAATAAAGCACAGTGAAATCAACTGAGCCAAAAACTGTAATGAAATAAAGCACAGTGACATCAGGTGAGGAAAAACTGTAGTGAAATAAAGCACAGTGACATCAGCTGAGCCAAAAACTCTAATGAAATAAAGCCCAGTGACATCAGCTGATCCAAAAACTATTATCAAATAAAGCACAGTGACATCAGCTGAGCCAAAAACTATAATGAAATAATGCACAGTGAGATCAGCTGAGCCAAAAACTGTAATGAAATAAAGGCCAGTGACATCAGCTGAGCAAAAAGCTATAATGAAATAAAGCACACTGACTTCAGTTGAGCCAAAAACTGAAATGAAATACAAGATAGTGACATCTGCTGAGTAAAAACTGTAATGAAATAAAGCCAGGGACATCAGCTGAGCCAAAAACTATGGAGACATAAAGCACAGTGACATCAGCTGTTAAAAAAACTATAATGAAATAAAGCACAGTGACACCAGCTGAGCCAAAAACTGAAATGTTATAAAGCCCAGCGACATCAACTGAGGTAAAAACTATAGTGAAGTAAAGCCCAGTGACATCAGCTGAGCCAAAAACTATAATGAATTAAGACACAGAGACATCAGCTGAGCCAAAAACTGTGGAGAAATAAAGCACAGAGACATCAGCTGAGTCAAAAACTATAATGAAATAAAGCCCAGTGACATCAGTTGAGGAAAAACTATAGTGAAATAAAGCACAGTGACATCAACTGAGCCAAAAACAGTAATGAAATAAAGCCCAGTGACATCAGCTGAGAAAAAAACTATAGTGAAATACAGTCCAGTGACATCAGCTGAGACAAAAACTGAAATGAAATAAAGCACAGTAACATCAGCTGAGAATAATCTGTAATGAAATAAAGCTCAGTGACATCAGCTGAGCCAAAAATATAATGAAATGAAGCACAGTGACATCAGCTGAGCTAAAACTGTAATAAAAAGAAGGCCAGTGATATCAGCTGAGCGAAAAACTATAATGAAATAAAGCACAGTGACTTCAGCTGAGCCAAAAATTGTAATGAAATAAAGCCCAGTGACTTCAGCTGAGCCAACAACTATGGTGACATAGAGCCCAGAGACATCAGCTGAGCCAAAAACTATAGTGAAATAAAGCACAGTGACATCAGCTGAGGCAAAACCCGTAATGAAATAAAGCCCAGTGACATCAGCTGAGCCAAAATCTATAATGAAATAATTTGACTCACCTGCGTTTATGGTGTCTCAACTACACCCCTGGAAAAGCTTCTTCCTTCTACTGGTTTAGCAAAAGTCAGCTGATACAGAACCCTTCCCCACAGAACACACACCGACTCTTTTCTTCCTTATCCCCAATAAGACCCTTCACTTCTAATAAAGTTATTCGTTCATTTAATCTAACAGTCACTGACTCCTGCTGAAATATAAGTTTTAAATTAATAAGAAAATGTAGCTTCTTTTAGTTAACTGCTTCGCTCTACAAACGAGGCTAGCAATAGAAGTTGTAATTTGACCTACCTGCTCATTGGTGTCTAAACCAGACTTCCCCAGGTAAGCTCTCTTTCTACTGGTTTAGAAAGTCATTGATACAGTACCTTCCATGCACAGAACACACTGAATTTCTTCTTTTCATTCATTTTTAAATTAAATAAGACCCTCTACTTGTTATCTTCGTTCATTTAATCTTTAATAGTCACTGACTGCTGAGATATAAGTTTTAATCAATAAGAAATATAGCTTCTTTTAGTTAGCTGCTTTCTGCTCTACAGCAAGGCTAGTGCAAATAGAAGCTGTACTTGACTCACCTGATTTGATGGTGTCTAGGCCACACCCCGCTAGATAAGCTCACTTTTCCTCCTACTTTCTGTATAGCAAAGTCAGCTGATACAGTACCCTTCCTGGACTCAGCCGGAAGCAACATTATAGTGAATAAAGTCCTGAATGGGCTGAGCGAAGCATACTGAATAATCACAGTGACATCGGCTGAGCTAAAACTATAATGAATAAAAGCACAGGACATTAGCTGAGCCAAAAACTATAATGAAATAAAGCACAGTGACATCAGCTCAGCCAAACTCTGTAGTCAAATAAACCCCTGTGACAACAGCTGAGCCTAAAACTGTAATGAAATAAAGCCCAGTGATATCAGCTGAGGCAAAACTATAATGAAATGTGCACAGTGACATAGGCTGCGCTAAAACTGTAATGATTTCGCAGTGGACATCAGATGAGGTAAACACTTAGTGAAGTAAAGCCCAGTGACTTCAGCTGAGCCAAAACTATGGTGAATAAAGATGTGACATCAGCTGAGTCAAAACCGTAATGAAGTAAAGCCCAGTGACATCATGGAGGAAAACTATAGTAAATGAAGCACAGTGACATCAGCTGAGCCAAACTCTATAGTGAAAAAAAGTCCTGTGACATCAACTGAGCCAAAAACTATAATGAAATAAAGCCCAGTGACATCAGCTGAGTCAAAAACTATAGTGAAATACATTCCAGTGACATCAGCTGAGAAAAAACTGTAAAGAAATAAAGCACAGGGACATCAGCTGAGCATAAATCTGTAATGAAATAAAGCACAGTGACGTCAGCTGAGCCGAAAACTATAGTGAAATAAAGTACATTGATATCAGCTGAGCTAAACTCTATTGAAATAAAGATATGATATCATAATGCAAACTATAGTGAATAAAGCCCAGTGACATCAGCAGAGCCAAGAACTATAATGAAATAAAGCACAGTGACATCAGCTGAGTCAAAACCAATGAAATAAAGCCCAGTGACATCAGCTGAGACAAAACTATAATAGCAGCATTGTGACATCAGTGGAGCTAAATACTGTAATAAAGCCCAGACATCAGCTGACCAAAACTATAATGAAATAATGCACGTGAAACAGCTGAGCAGAAACTATAATGAAGTAGTGATATGACATCAGCTGAGCCAAAACTATATTGAAAAAAGCGTGACATCAGCTAGCCAAATTCTTCACTGGAATGAAGTCGCACATCGGCTGAGCAAAACTGTAATGAAATGTGCTCAGTGATACTAGCTGAGACAAACTATAGTGAACAGGCCAGTGACTTACTGAGCAAAAAGTAGTGAAATAAAGCACTGTGACATCAGCAGAGGCAGGTTTATATTGAATAGTTTCCAGTGACATCAGCTAGCCAGTATCCATTATGAACAAAGCACACTGACTTAGCTGAGCCAATACTATAATGAGAAAAGCTGACATCAGCTGAGGCATCTCTATGGTGAAATAAAGCCCTGTGACATCAGATGACCCAAAACTGTAATGAATAAAGCATTACATCAGCCGAGTCAAAAGTTATATGAAAGACAGCCCAGGACATGGGCTGAGCCAAAAACGAATGAATGAAACATATGTATTGTTTGCCTAAACTTAATAACAAAGCCCAGTGACATCAGCTGAGGCAAAAACTATAATGAAATAAAGCACAGTGTCCTTAGATGAGCCAAAACTTATTTAAATGCCCAGTGACATCAGCTAAGGAAACAAACAGGAAAAAGACAGACGTCAGCTATGCCAAAACTATAATGAAATAGTGCCCAGGACATCAGCGTGCCAAAATCTATGGTGAAATAGAAGTCTGTGACATCAGCTGAGCTGTCCTACACAATAAACAGCACATGACATCAGCTTAGGCAAAACTGTATGAACAAAGCCCAGTGATATCACCTGGAGAGAAAAATGTAGTGAATACTGCATGGTGGCATCAGCTGAGCCAAAAACTATAATGGAAAACACACACTCACATCAGCTGAGTTATAACTACAATGAACAATGCACAGTGACATAAGTGAGCCAAAATCAATAGTGAAATAAAGCCCTGTGACATCAGATGAGCTAAAACTGTAATGAAATAAAGCCTATTGACACTGAGCTGAGCTAAAACTATAGTGAATACACACAGTGACATCAGCTGGGCAAAACCATAGTGAAATACTGTGACATCATGAGCTAAAATCCATAGAGAAAAAGCCCAGTGACATCAGCTTAGGCAAGAACTATATGAATAAGGCGACATCACCTGTCCAAACTGAATGAAGTAGCCCAGTGACATCAGCTGAGCTAAAAGTGTAATGAACAGCAGCTTAGGCGGCCGCTGAGCCCAAATACATAATGCAACAGCCAGGAGACTAGCTGAGTTAAAAACTGTAATGAAGTGAAGACACGATATCATTGTGCCACATACTGTAATGAATTAAGCAGTGACATCAGCTGAGTTAAAAGGTATTGAAATGTTTACTTTATTATCGTGCTAAAACTGTAGTGAAATAAAGTTAGCATCACATCAGCTGGTTAAAACTATAGTGAAATAGTATAGACATCAGCAGAGCCAAACTTATAGTAAATAAAGCACAGTGACATCAGCTGACCCAAGTACTATAGTGAACAGCACAGTACATCTTACTAAAAATCTTACTGAAATAAAGCCCAGTGACATAAGCTGAGCTAAAAACTATAATGAAATAAAGCATAGTGACATCAGCTGAGCCAAAAAGTGTAATGAAATAAAGCCCAGTGATGACAGCTGAGCCAAAAATTGTAATCAATAAAGCACAGTGACATCTGCTGGGGAAAAACTGTAATGAAATAAAGCCCAGTGACATCAGCTGAGGAAAAACTATAGTGGCATAAAGCCCAGTGACATCAGCTGAGCCAGAAGCTATAATGAAATAATGCACAGTGATATCAGCTGAGCCAAAAACTATAATGAAATAAAGCACAGTGACATCATCTGTGCCAAAAACTATAATGAAATAAAGCACAGTGACAACAGCTTAGCCAAACTCTAGAGTGAAATTAAGCCCTGTGACATCAGCTGAGTCTAAAACTGTAATGAAATAAAGCCCAAAGACATCAGCTGGGACAAAAACTATAGTGAAATATAGCCCAGTGACATCAGCTGAGCCAAAAACTATAGTGAAATAAAGCACAGTGACATCAGCTTGAGTGAAAAACTGTAATCAAATAAATCCCAGTGACATCACCTGAGGAAAAACTATAGTGAAAAAAAGCACAGTGACTTCAGCTGAGCCAAAAACTATAATGAAATATAGCCCAGTGACATCAGCTGTGCCAAAATCTATAGTGAAATAAAGCCCAGTGACATCATCTGAGCCAAGAACTATACTAAAATAAAGCAGAGTTACATCAGATGAGGCAAAAACTGTAATGAAATAAAGCCCAGTGAAATCACCAGAGCCAAAAAACTGTAATGAAATAATGCACAGTGACATCAGCTGAGCCAAAAACTATAATGAAAAAAAGCATACTGACATCACCTGAGCCAAAAACTAAAATGAAATAAAGCACAGTGACAGCAGCGGGGCCAAAATCTATAGTGAAATAAAACCCTGTGACATCAGCTGAGCTAAAAACTGTAACGAAATAAAGCCCAGTGACATCAGCTGAGACAAAAACTGAATTGAAATAAAGCACAGTGACATCAGCTGAGGAAAAACTGTAATGAAATAAAGCCCAGTGAATTCAGCTGAGCCAAAAACTATAGTGAAATAAAGCACAGTGACATCTGCTGAGCCAAAAACTATAGTGAAATAATGCAGTGACATCAGCAGAGAAAAAATCTGTAGTGAAATAAAGCCCAGTGACATCAGCTGAGACAAAAACTGAATTGAAATAAAGCACAGTGACATCAGCTGAGCCAAAAACTATAATGAAATAATGCACGGTGAAATCAGTTGAGCCAGAAACTATAATGAAATAAAGGACAGTGACATCAGCTGAGCCAAAAACTATATTGAAATAAAGCACAGTGACATCAGCTTAGCCAAATTCTTCACTGAAATAAAGCCCTGTGACATCAGCTGAGTCAAAAACTGTAATGAAATAAAGCTCAGTGATATCAGCTGAGACAAAAACTATAGTGAAATACAGGCCAGTGACTTCAGCTGAGCAAAAAAGTATAGTGAAATAAAGCACAGTGACATCAGCAGAGGCAAGAATTATATTGAAATAAAGCCCAGTGACATCAGCTGAGCCAGTATCCATTATGAAATAAAGCACACTGACCTTAGCTGAGCCAAAAACTATAATGAGAAAAAGCACTGTGACATCAGCTGAGGCAATCTCTATGGTGAAATAAAGCCCTGTGACATCAGATGACCCAAAAACTGTAATGAAATAAAGGCCATTGACATCAGCCGAGTCAAAAGCTATAGTGAAAGACAGCCCAGTGACATCAGCTGAGCCAAAAACTGTAATGAAATGAAACACAGTGATATCAGCTGAGCCTAAAACTGTAATAAAATAAAGCCCAGTGACATCAGCTGAGGCAAAAACTATAATGAAATAAAGCACAGTGTCCTCAGATGAGCCAAAAACTGTATTTAAATAAAGCCCAGTGACATCAGCTAAGGAAAAACAACAGTGAAAAAAAGCACAGTGACGTCAGCTATGCCAAAAACTATAATGAAATAAAGCCCAGTGACATCAGCTGTGCCAAAATCTATGGTGAAATAAAGCCCAGTGACATCAGCTGAGTCAAGAACTACACAATAAAACAGCACATTGACATCAGCTTAGGCAAAAACTGTAATGAAATAAAGCCCAGTGACATCACCTGAGACAAAAAAATGTAATGAAATAATGCACAGTGGCATCAGCTGAGCCAAAAACTATAATGGAAAAAAAACACACTCACATCAGCTGAGCCATAAACTACAATGAAATAATGCACAGTGACATAAGTGGAGCCAAAATCAATAGTGAAATAAAGCCCTGTGACATCAGATGAGCTAAAAACTGTAATGAAATAAAGCCCATTGACATCAGCTGAGCCAAAAACTATAGTGAAATAAAGCACAGTGACATCAGCTGGGCAAAAAACTACAGTGAAATAATGCAGTGACATCAGCTGAGCCAAAATCCATGGAGAAAAAAAGCCCAGTGACATCAGATTAGGCAAGAACTATGATGAAATAAAGCACAGTGACATCACCTGAGTCAAAAACTGGAATGAAATAAAGCCCAGTGACATCAGCTGAGCCAAAAAGTGTAATGAAATAAAGCCCAGCGACATCAGCTGAGCCCAAAATACTAATGCAATAAAGGCCAGGGAGATCAGCTGAGTCAAAAACTGTAATGAAGTAAAGCACAATGATATCAGCTGTGCCACATACTGTAATGAAATTAAGCACAGTGACATCAGCTGAGTTAAAAGTGTATTGAAATAAAGCACTGTGACATCAGCTGTGCCAAAAACTGTAGTGAAATAAAGCAGCATCACATCAGCTGAGCAAAAAACTATAGTGAAATATAGTACATTGACATCAGCTGAGCCAAACTCTATAGTGAAATAAAGCACAGTGACATCAGCTGAGGAAAAACTGTAATGAAATAAAGCCCAGTGAATTCAGCTGAGCCAAAAACTATAGTGAAATAAAGCACAGTGACATCTGCTGAGCCAAAAACTATAGTGAAATAATGCAGTGACATCAGCAGAGAAAAAATCTGTAGTGAAATAAAGCCCAGTGACATCAGCTGAGCCAAGAACTATGATGAAATGGAGCACAGTGACATCAGCTGAGCCAAAAACTGTAATGAAATAAAGCCCAGTGACATCAGCGGAGCTAAAAACTGAAATGAAATAAAGAAAAAACATAATGAAATAAAGCACAGTGACATCAGCTGAGCCAAAAAGTGTAATGAAATAAAGCCCAGTGACATCAGCTGAGCCAAAAATACTAATGCAATAAAGGTCAGGGAGATCAGCTGAGTCAAAAACTATAATGAAATAAAGCACAATGATATCTGCTGAGCCACAAACTGTAATGAAATAAAGCACAGTGACATCAGCTGAGGAAAAAGTGTATTGAAATAAAGCACTGTGACATCAGCTGTGCCAAAAACTGCAGTGAAATACAAAGCACAGTGACATCAGCTTAGCTAAACTCTAGAGTGAAATTAAGCTCTGTGACATCAGCTGAGTCTAAAACTGTAATGAAATAAAGCCCAATGACATCAGCTGGGACAAAAACTATAGTGAAATATAGCCCAGTGACATCAGCTGAGCCAAAAACTATAGTGAAATAAAGCACAGTGACATCAGCTGAGTGAAAACTGTAATGAAATAAATCCCAGTGACATCACCTGAGGAAAAACTATAGTGAAAAAAAGCACAGTGACTTCAGCTGAGCCAAAAACTATAATGAAATATAGCCCAGTGACATCAGCTGTGCCAAAATCTATAGTGAAATAAAGCTCAGTGACATCATCTGAGCCAAGAACTATACTAAAATAAAGCAGAGTGACATCAGATGAAGCAAAAACTGCAATGAAATAAAGCCAAGTGACATCACTAGAGCCAAAAAACTGTAATGAAATAATACACAGTGACATCAGCTGAGCCAAAAACTATAATGAAAAAAAGCACACTGACATCACCTGAGCCAAAAACTAAAATGAAATAATGCACAGTGACATCAGCAGGGCCAAAATCTATAGTGAAATAAAGCCCTGTGACATCAGCTGAGCTAAAAACTGTAATGAAATAAAGCCCAGTGACATCAGCTGAGCCAAAAACTGAATTGAAATAAAGCACAGTGACATCAGCTGAGGAAAAACTGTAATGAAATAAAGCCCAGTGAACTCAGCTGAGCCAAAAACTATAGTGAAATAAAGCACAGTGACAACTGCTGAGCCAAAAACTATAGTTAAATAATGCAGTGACATCAGCAGAGAAAAAATCTATAGTGAAATAAAGCCCAGAGACATCAGCTGAGCCAAGAACTAAGATGAAATCGAGCACAGTGACATCAGCTGAGCCAAAAACTGTAATGAAATAAAGCCCAGTGACATCAGCGGAGCTAAAAACTGTAATGAAATAAAGAAAAATATAATGAAATAAAGCACAGTGACATCAGCTGAGCCAAAAAGTGTAATGAAATAAAGCCCAGTGACATCAGCTGAGCCAAAAATACTAATGCAATAAAGGCCAGGGAGATCAGCTGAGTCAAAAACTATAATGAAGTAAAGCACAATGATATCAGCTGAGCCACAAACTGTAATGAAATAAAGCACAGTGACATCAGCTGAGGAAAAAGTGTATTGAAATAAAGCACTGTGACATCAGCTGTGCCAAAAACTGTAGTGAATTTAAGCACAGTGACATCAGCTGAGCCAAACTCTATAGTGAAATAAAGCACAGTGACATCAGCAGAGCCAAGAACTATGGTGAAATAAAGCCTTGCATGGCCCGGTGGTGCTGAGGGTTGAAGCGCTGGACACCACACCTTGCACCATGCCGGTGACCCGATTTCGGGAACGGACTCGGGTTGTCGGGGGTCGGCCGGTGGAAGGGAGGATTGAGCATCCCAATGGATGCTCTCCTCCCTCAGGGGCTGGATTTCCAACCCTGAGAAGTCAGTGAGATCACCGGCACTCGGGTGGGTTGAGGCTCCATTTCCTGGAGTCCGGGAGGGGGACGTCGTTAGGCACTTGAGGGAGGTGTGCATCAGCACGTCGACCCTCTAGGATGTTCGTCCTTGTGTGCCATCATCCCAGGGGGCGGGACACAGAAAAAGTGGAAAACAGCCTTCCGTAGTCCTAGATGATGACAGCGCCATCCAGAGACCACCTAGGACAGACCCCGCTGTGCTGGGGAAGGAGGGGATAGAGAAGCACTCTAGGGGCAGATCTGGGGGGGCCAAAAAGTGGAAATGAGCATTCGGAAGGAAGGGGACACCGAAGGCAGACAGGAGGATAAATAAATAACACAAAAAAATAAATAAAGCCCTGTGACATCATCTGAGCCAAAAACTGTAATGAAATACAGCCCTGTGACATCAGCTGAGTCAAAAGCTATAGTTAAAGACAGCCCAGTGTCATCAGCTGAGCCAAAACCTGTAATGAAACAAAGCACAGTGACATCAGCTGAGCCAAAAACTGTAATGAAATAAAGCCTAGTGACATCAGCTGAGGCAAAAACTATAATGAAATAAAGCACAGTGACATCGGCTGTGCCAAAAACTGTAATTAAATAAAGCCCAGTGACATCAGCTGAGGAAAAACTATAGTGAAAAAAAACACAGTGATGTCAGCTGAGCCAAAACCTATAATGAAATAAAGCCCGCTGACATCAGCTGAGCCAAAAACTATAATGAAATAAAGCACAGCGACATCAGCTGAGCCAAAATCTATAGCGAAATAAAGCCCTGTGACATCAGCTGAGCTAAAAACTGTAATGAAGTAAAGCACAGTGACATCAGCTGAGCCAAAAACTATAGTGAAATAAAGCACAGTGAAATCAGCTTAGCCAAGAACTATGATGAAATAAAGCACAGTGACATCAACTGAGCCAAAAACTGTAATGAAATAAAGCCCAGTGACATCTGCTGAGCCAAAAACTGTAATAAAGTAAAGCACAGAGAAATCAGCAGAGGCAAAAATTATAACGAAATAAAGCACAGTGACATCAGCTGAGCCAAAAAGTGTAATGAAATAAAGCCCAGTGACATTAGCTGTGCCAAAACTGTAATGAAATAAAGGACAGGGAAATTAGCTGAGATAAAAACCATAATGAAATAAAGCACAATGACATCAGCTGAGCCAAAAACTGTAATGAAATAAAGCCCAGTGACATCAGCTGAGCCAAAAACTATAGTGAAATAAAGCACAGTGACATCAGCTTAGCCAAACTCTACAGTGAAATAAAGCCCTCTGACATCAGCTGAGTCAAAAACTGCAACGAAATAAAGCTCAGTGACATCAGCTGAGACAAAAACTATAGTGAAATACAGCCCAGTGACATCAGCTGAGCCAAAAACTTCAATGAAATAAAGCACAGTGACATCAGCGGAGGCAGGAATTATAGTGAAATAAAGCCCAGTGTCATCAGCTGAGCCAAAAACAATAATGCAATAAAGCACAGTGACATCAGCTGAGCCAATGTGTATAGTGAAATAAAGCCCTGTGACATCAGCTGAGCCAAAAACTGAAATGAAATAAAGCACTGTGTCATCAGCTGAGTCAAACGCTATAGTGAAAGACAGTCCCGTATCATCAGCTCAGCCAAAAACTGTAATGAAATAAAGCACTGTGACATCAGCTGAGCCTAAAACCGTAATGAAATAAAGCCCAGTGACATCAGCTGAGGCAAAAACAATAATGAAATAAAGCACAGTGACATCAGCTGAGCCAAAATCTGTAATTAAATAAAGCCCAGTGAATTCAGCTGAGCCAAAAACTAAAGTGAAATAAAGCACAGTGACATCGGCTGTGCCAAAAACTGTAATTAAATAAAGCCCAGTGACATCAGCTGAGGAAAAACTATAGTGAAAAAAAGCACAGTGACGTCAGCTATACCAAAATCTACAATGAAATAAAGCACAGTAACATCAGCTGAGCCAGAAGCCATAATGAAATAATGCACAGTGACATCAGCTGAGCCTAAAACTACAATGAAATAAAGCACACTAACATTAACTGAGCCAAAAACTATAATGAAATTAAGCACAGTGACATCAGCTGAGTCAAAGTCTATAGTGAAATAAATCCCTCTGACATCAGCTGAGTCAAAAGCTATAGTGAAAGACAGCCCCGTGTCATCAGCTGAGCCAAAACCTGTAATGAAATAAAGCCCAGTGACATCAGCTGAGGCAAAAACTATAATGAAATAAAGCACAGTGACATCGGCTGAGCCAAAACTGTCATTAAATAAAGCCCAGTGACATCAGCTGAGGAAAAACTATAGTGAAAAAAAGCACAGTGACGTCAGCTGAGCCAAAAACTATAATGAAATAAATCCAGTGACATCAGCTGTGCCAAAATCTATAGTGAAATAAAGCCCAGTGACATCAGCTGAGTCAAGAACTATACAATAAGTAAGCATATTGACATCAGCTGAGGCAAAAACTGTAATGAAATAAAGCCCAGTGACATCACCTCAGACAAAAACTGTAGTGAAATAAAGCACAGTGTCATCAGCTCAGCCAAACTGTATAGTGAAATAAAGCATGGTGACATCAGCAGAGCCATGAACTATAGTGAAATAAAGCCCTGTGACATCAGCTGAGCCAAGAACTAGGATGAAATAAAGTGCAGTGACATCAGCTGAGCCAAAAACTGTAATGAAATAAAGAAAAACAATAATGAAATAAAGTACAGTGACATCAGCTGAGTAAAACCTGTGTTGAAATAAAGCACTGTGACATCAGCTGTGCCAAAATCTAGTGAAAAAAAGCACAGTGACATCAGCTGATCCAAAAAGTATAGTGAAATAAAGTACTTTGACATCAGCTGAGCCAAACTCTATAGCGAAATAAAGTACATTGACATCAGCTGAGCCAAACTCTATAGTGAAATAAAGCACAGTGACATCAGTAGAGCCAAGAACTATAGTGAAATAAAGCACAGTGACATCAGCTGAGCCAAGAACTATAATGAAATAAATCACAGTGACATCAGCTGAGCCAAAACCTATAATGAAATAAAGCACAGTGACTTCAGCTGAGCCAAAAACTGTAATGTAATAAAGCCCAGTGACATCAGCTGAGCCAAAAACTATAATGAAATAATGCACATTAAAATCAGTTGAGCCAGAAACTATAATGAAATAAAGCACTGTGACATCAGCTGAGTCAAAAACTGTAACGAAATAAAGCTCAGTGATATCAGCTGAGACAAGAAACTATAGTGAAATACAGCCCAATGACTTCAGCTGAGCCAAAAACTACGGTGAAATAAAACCCAGTGACATCAGCTGAGCCAGAAGCCATAATGAAATTATGCACAGTGACATCAACTGAGCCAAAAACTATAATGAAATCAAGCACACTGACATTAGCTGAGCCAAAAGTATAATGAAATAAAGCACAGTGACATCAGCAGAGCCAAATTCTATAGTGAAATAAAGCCCTGAGACATCTAGCTGAGCCAAAAACTGTAATGAAATAAAGCATAGTGACATCAGCTGAGTCAAAAGCTATAGTGAAAGACAGCCCAGTGACATCAGCTGAGCCAAAAACTGTAATGAAATAAAGCACAGTGACATCAGCTGAGCCTAAAACTGTAATGAAATATAGCCCAGTAACATCAGCTGAGGCAAAAACTATAATGAAATAAAGCACTGTGACATCGGCTGAGCCAAAAACTGTAATTAAATAAAGCCCAGTGACATCAGCTGAGGAAAAACTGTAGTGAAAAAAAGCCCAGTGACATCAGCTTAGGCAAGAACTATGATGAAATAAAGCACAGTGACATCACCTGAGTCAAAAACTGGAATGAAATAAAGCCCAGTGACATCAGCTGAGCCAAAAAGTGTAATGAAATAAAGCCCAGTGACATCAGCTGAGCCAAAAATACTAATGCAATAAAGGCCAGGGAGATCAGCTGAGTCAAAAACTGTAATGAAGTAAAGCACAATGATATCAGCTGAGCCACAAACTGTAATGAAATAAAGCACAGTGACATCAGCTGAGTTAAAAGTGTATTGAAATAAAGCACTGTGACATCAGCTGTGCCAAAAACTGTAGTGAAATAAAGCAGCGTCACATCAGCTGAGCAAAAAATTATAGTGAAATAAAGTACATTGACATCAGCAGAGCCAAACTCTATAGTGAAATAAAGCACAGTGACATCAGCTGACCCAAGTACTATAGTGAAATAAAGCACAGTGACATCAGCTGAGCCAAAAACTCTAATGAAATAAAGCCCAGTGACATAAGCTGAGACAAAAACTATAATGAAATAAAGCCCAATGACATCAGCTGAGCCAGAAGCTATAATGAAATAATGCACAGTGATATCAGCTGAGCCAAAAACTATAATGAAATAAAGCACAGTGACATCAGCTGAGCCAAAAACAATAATGAAATAAAGCACAGTGACATCAGCTTATACAAACTCTAGAGTGAAATAAAGCTCTGTGACATCAGCTGAGTCTAAAACTGTAATGAAATAAAGCACAGTGACATCAGCTGAGACAAAAACTATTGTGAAATATAGCCCAGTGACATCAGCTGAGCCAAAAACTATAGTGAAATAAAGCACAGTGACATCAGCTGAGTGAAAAACTGTAATGAAATAAATCCCAGTGACATCACCTGAGGAAAAACTAAAGGAAAAAAGCACAGTGACTTCAGCTTAGCCAAAAACTGTAATGAAATATAGCTCAGTGACATCAGCTGTGCCAAAATCTATAGTGAAATAAACCCCAGTGACATCATTTGAGCCAAGAACTATACTAAAATAAAGCACAGTGACATCAGATGAGCCAAAAACTGTAATGAAATAAAGCCCAGTGACATCACCAGAGCCAACAAACTGTAATGAAATAATGCACAGTGACATCAGCTGAGCCAAAAACTATAATGAAAAAAAGCACACTGACATCACCTGAGCCAAAAACTAAAATGAAATAAAGCACAGTGACATCAGCGGGGCCAAAATCTATAGTGAAATAAAGCCCTGTGACATCAGCTGAGCTAATAACTGTAATGAAATAAAGTCCAGTGACATCAGCTGAGCCAAAAACTGAATTGAAATAAAGCACAGTGACATCAGCTGAGGAAAAACTGTAATGAAATAAAGCCCAGTGAATTCAGCTGAGCCAAAAACTATAGTGAAATAAAGCACAGTGACATCGGCTGTGCCAAAAACTGTAATTAAATAAAGCCCAGTGACATCAGCTGAGGAAAAAACTATAGTGAAAAAAAGCACAGTGACGTCAGCTATACCAAAATCTATAATGAAATAAAGCCACAGTGACATCAGCTGAGCCAGAAGCCATAATGAAATAATGCACAGTGACATCAGCTGAGCCTAAAACTATAATGAAATAAAGCACACTAACATTAGCTGAGCCAAAAACTATAATGAAATTAAGCACAGTGACATCAGCTGAGTCAAAGTCTATAGTGAAATAAAGTCCTCTGACATCAGCTGAGTCAAAAGCTATAGTGAAAGACAGCCCCGTGTCATCAGCTGAGCCAAAACCTGTAATGAAATAAAGCCCAGTGACATCAGCTGAGGCAAAAACTATAATGAAATAAAGCACAGTGACATCGGCTGAGCCAAAAACTGTCATTAAATAAAGCCCAGTGACATCAGCTGAGGAAAAACTATAGTGAAAAAAAGCACAGTGACGTCAGCTGAGCCAAAAACTATAATGAAATAAATCCCAGTGACATCAGCTGTGCCAAAATCTATAGTGAAATAAAGCCCAGTGACATCAGCTGAGTCAAGAACTATACAATAAGTAAGCATATTGACATCAGCTGAGGCAAAAACTGTAATGAAATAAAGCCCAGTGACATCACCTCAGACAAAAACTATAGTGAAATAAAGCACAGTGACATCAGCTCAGCCAAACTGTATAGTGAAATAAAGCATGGTGACATCAGCAGAGCCAAGAACTATAGTGAAATAAAGCCCTGTGACATCAGCTGAGCCAAGAACTATGATGAAATAAAGCGAGTGACATCAGCTGAGCCAAAAACTGTAATGAAATAAAGCTCAATGACATCAGTTGAGCCAAAAACTGTAATGAAATAAAGAAAACCAATAATGAAATAAAGTACAGTGACATCAGCTGAGTAAAACCTGTATTGAAATAAAGCACTGTGACATCAGCTGTGCCAAAATCTGTAGTGAAAAAAGCACAGTGACATCAGCTGATCCAAAAAGTATAGTGAAATAAAGTACATTGACATCAGCTGAGCCAAACTCTATAGTGAAATAAAGTACATTGACATCAGCTGAGCCAAACTCTATAGTGAAATAAAGCACAGTGACATCAGCAGAGCCAAGCACTATAGTGAAATAAAGCACAGTGACATCAGCTGAGCCAAGAACTATAATGAAATAAATCACAGTGACATCAGCTGAGCCAAAAACTATAATGAAATAAAGCACAGTGACTTCAGCTGAGCCAAAAACTGTAATGTAATAAAGCCCAGTGACATCAGCTGAGCCAAAAACTATAATGAAATAATGCACATTAAAATCAGTTGAGCCAGAAACTATAATGAAATAAAGCACTGTGACATCAGCTGAGTCAAAAACTGTAACGAAATAAAGCTCAGTGATATCAGCTGAGACAAGAAACTATAGTGAAATACAACCCAGTGACTTCAGCTGAGCCAAAAACTACGGTGAAATAAAGTCCAGTGACATCAGCTGAGCCAGAAGATATAATGAAATAATGCACAGTGACATCAGCTGAGCCAAAAACTATAATGAAATCAAGCACACTAACATTAGCTGATCCAAAAAGTATAATGAAATAAAGCACAGTGACATCAGCATAGCCAAACACTATAGTGAAATAAAGCCCTGTGACATCTAGCTGAGCCAAAAACTGTAATGAAATAAAGCATAGTGACATCAGCTGAGTCAAAAGCTATAGTGAAAGACAGCCCAGTGACATCAGCTGATCCAAAAAGTATAGTGAAATAAAGCACATTGACATCAGCTGAGCCAAACTCTATAGTGAAATAAAGTACATTGACATCAGCTGAGCCAAACTCTATAGTGAAATAAAGCACAGTGACATCAGCAGAGCCAAGAACTATAGTGAAATAAAGCACAGTGACATCAGCTGAGCCAAGAACTATAATGAAATAAAGCACAGTGACATCAGCTGAGCCAAAACTATAATGAAATAAAGCACAGTGACATCAGCTGAGCCAAAAACTGTAATGTAATAAAGCCCAGTGACATCAGCTGAGCCAAAAACTATAATGAAATAATGCACATTAAAATCAGTTGAGCCAGAAACTATAATGAAATAAAGCACTGTGACATCAGCTGAGTCAAAAACTGTAGCGAAATAAAGCTCAGTGATATCAGCTGAGACAAGAAACTATAGTGAAATACAACCCAGTGACTTCAGCTGAGCCAAAAACTACGGTGAAATGAATCCCAGTGACATCAGCTGAGCCAGAAGCCATAATGAAATAATGCACAGTGACATCAGCTGAGCCAAAAACTATAATGAAATCAAGCACACTGACATTAGCTGATCCAAAAAGTATAATGAAATAAAGCACAGTGACATCAGCAGAGCCAAACTCTATAGTGAAATAAAGCCCTGTGACATCTAGCTGAGCCAAAAACTGTAATGAAATAAAGCATAGTGACATCAGCTGAGTCAAAAGCTATAGTGAAAGACAGCCCAGTGACATCAGCTGAGCCAAAAACTGTAATGAAATAAAGCAGAGTGAGATCAGCTGAGCCTAAAACTGTAATGAAATAAAGCCCAGTAACATCAGCTGAGGCAAAAACTATAATGAAATAAAGCACTGTGACATCAGCTGAGCCAAAAACTGTAATTAAATAAAGCCCAGTGACATCAGCTGAGGAAAAACTATAGTGAAAAAAAGCACAGTGACGTCAGCTATGCCAAAAACTATAATGAAATAAAGCCCAGTGACATCAGCTGTTCCAAAATCCATGGTGAAATAAAGCCCAGTGACATCAGCTGAGTCAAGAACTATACAATAATACAGCACATTGATAACAGCTGAGCCAAAAACTGTAATGAAATAAAGCCCAGTGACATCACCTGAGCCAAAGAAATGTAATGAAATAATGCACAGTGACATCTGCTGAGCCAAAAACTATAATGGAAAAAGCACACTCACATCAGCTGAGCCAAAAACTATAATGAAATAAAGCACAGTGACATCAGCGGAGCCAAAATCTATAGTGAAATAAAGCCCTGTGACATCAGCTGAGCTAAAAACTGTAATGAAATAAAGAACAGCGACATCAGCTGAGCCAAAAACTGTAATGAAATTAAGCACAGTGACATCAGCTGTGCCAAAACTGAAGTGAAATAATGGCCTGTGACATCAGCTGAGCTAAAAACTGTAATGAAATAAAGCCCAGTGACATCAGCTGAGCCAAAAACAATAGTGAAATAAAGCACAGTGACATCAGCTGGGCCAAAAACTACAGTGAAATAATGCAGTGACATCAGCTGAGCCAAAATCTATAGTGAAATAAAGCCCAGTGACATCAGCTGAGCCAGAAGCCATAATGAAATAATGCACAGTGACACCAGCTGAGCCTAAAACTAAAATGAAATAAAGCACAGTGACATTAGCTGAGCCAAAAACTATAATGAAATAAAGCACAGTGACATGAGCTGAGCCAAACTCTGTAGTGAAATAAAGCCCTGTGACATCTGCTGAGCCAAAAACTGTGATGAAATAAAGCCCAGTGACATCAGCTGAGTCAAAAGCTATTGTGAAAGACAGCCCAGTGTCATCAGCTGAGCCCAAAACTGTAAGGAAATAAAGCACAGTGACGTCATCTGAGCCTAAAACTGTAATGAAATAAAGGCTAGTGACATCAGCTGAGGTAAAAACAATAATGAAATAAAGCACAGTGACATCGGCTGAGCCAAAAACTGTAATTAAATAAAGCCCAGTGACATCAGCTGAGGAAAAACTATAGTGAAAAAAGTACAGTGACGTCAGCTGTACCAAAATCTATAGTGAAATAAAGCCCAGTGACATCAGCTGCGTCAAGAACTATACACTAATAAAGCCTATTAACCTCAGCTGAGCCAAAAACTGTAATGAAATAAAGCCCAGTGACATCATCTGAGCCAAAAACGGTAATAAAGTAAAGCACAGAGAAATCAGCAGAGCCAAAAACTATAATGAAATAAAGCACAGTGACATCAGCAGAGCCAAAAACTGTAATGAAATAAAGCCCAGTGACATCAGCTGAGTAAAAACTGTATTGAAATAAAGCACAGTGACATCAGCTGAGCCAAAAACTATACTATAATAAAGCACAGTGACATCAGCTGAGCCAAACTCTATAGTGAAATAAAGCACAGTGACTTCAGCAGAGCCAAGAACTATAGTGAAAGAAAGCACAGTGACATCAGCTGAGCCAAAACTCTAATGAAATAAAGCCCAGTGACATCAGCTGAGCCAAAAACTGTAATGAAATAAAGCCCAGTGACATCAGCTGTGCCAAAAAACTATAATGAAATAAAGCACAGTGACATCAGATGAGCCAAAATCTGTAACGAAATAAAGCCCAGTGACGACAGCTGAGCCAAAAATTGTAATGAAATAAAGTACAGTGACACCTGCTGGGGAAAAACTGTAATGAAATAAAGCCCAGTGACATCAGCTGAGGAAAAATATGGTGACATAAAGCCCAGTGATATCAGCTGAGCCGGAAGCTATTGCAAAGTCTGCTGATACAGTTCCCTTCCCTGCACGGAACACACACTGGCTTTCTTTCCTTTCTTTTTTCAACCCTAAATAATACCCCTTCTACTTCTAATAAAGTTATCTGTCTACTTAATCTTAACAGTCACTGACTCCTGCTGAGACGTACGTTTTAAATTAATCAGAAAATGCAGCTTCTTTTAGTCAGCTGCTTTCTGCTGTATAAGCATGGCTAGCAACAGGAAGTTGTAATTTGACTCACCAGCTTTTATGGTGTTTAAACCACACCCCCACGAAAGCTCTATTTCCTCCTACTGGTTTAGCACAGTCATCTGATACAGTACCCAGGGCCCCTACTTTTCTGCGGCACAGTTGGACCAAGTTCTGCGGCAAGACCACCATTTGCCACAGAACTTCTGCAGCAGTGGTTTGTAATTTCTACGGAATTTCTGTGGCACTAACAAACTACCGCATTACAGTGATGGCTTGTCATCCTGACTTCACTTTCATGGCAGTTTTTATAGCAATCAGGATGGTGGAAAGCACAGTAACACTAGTTCAAAAAATAACAGATTTATAAAAATAAGTTTATGCCTAAAAAAGCAAAACAAATGTCTCTCCCTTAAGGTCCTAGCCTGTTAAATAAATGACATATGCAGAGGGGATGTTATGTGATAAATAAGGTATTTCTTTATGCATGGTATCTATCCCACTAATGAGGTTTCCGCTGTCTATCACTTATATATTTGTATGTGCTTTCTACACCACTCATGAGGTTCCCACTGTGTACCACTTATATATTTATACGCAGTCTGTAACATACATACAAATGTGTGTGTGTGTGTGTGTGGTAAGAGAGAAAGAGATATTGTATGTGTGTGTGTGTGTGTGTGTGTGTGTGTGTGTGTATTTGTGTATATATATATATATATATATATATACAGTATTTAATTTTTTTTTCATTTCCATGAACTTGCATCCTCATTCATACTGGTCCCATTAGAAATGGAATAGAGGAGTTACTGCAAAACTCATTTTTGATGTAAACCTGCTTTCCCTGACTCACTGTGTAACACAATCAGGCCATGACATGAATGTGAACCGATTGTGAGACAGAGCTCTCCAGACCAGCACAATGTGTCCACCATGTGACAGAACACTGCACCATACCTTCCCAGGCTCTGAGCAATGATGTGTTCCACCAATCCTTGTGCTGCCCAGCCAGCTCCCAGAGCTAATCTCTGAACCTGAGTTGCTGGCACGGAAACAAAGCATGCTACACTCTGGCCCAACAGCTGTCCCTGCACACATTTCTCCATAACTTTTAGGTGATTCTATCAACCGATGACAATATGTAATCAATAACCCTGGCAAAAATGCATATAGTGCAATTATTTTTTTAACAGGTCTATTCTTTCAACAGGTCTACTCATTATTATATTCCACTTTTCTGGGCATAATTACTTTATTTTTCTTAAAAATGACAGTTAAATTAATTTTACCAGTTATTCATTTCAGATGGCATCTCTATACCTTAAAGGCACAAATAGGTTTGCACATAGTGAGGCATGGACTTAACAGGTCTGTGCTATTGACAAGGTTTTGTTTAAGTTGGCCCTAGTGCAATAATGTAAGACTGAAAATTGTATTAGGCTGTAGTGCAGGTTGAGCAAATATCACCATGCATGATGTGCTGTGCCACCGTCTCTGGCAGTGAGAGCTGTGGTAGATAACTGACTGTTCATTTCTGTTGCAGATTGCAGCCATTTCATTAGCTAATGTATGATGTTATAGCAATGATAACATCACATTCTGAGAATATAGGGGGTTTAGGATATAAAAAGAGGGGAAGGGAACCAGATTCTATGGAAAAACAGAAATATTAATAAAAAATCAACAAGAAGAGTGAATTTTGCGGCACCACAGAAGTTCTGTGGTAGATTGCAAGTTCTGCGCAAAATTCTGCGGCCGCAGAATTCTAGGGGCCTTGACAGTACCCTTCCCTGCACAGAACACACACTGACTTTCTTTCTTTTTTTAACCCTAAATAAGACCCCTTCTACTTCTACTAAAGTTATCTGTCTACTTTATCTTAACAGTCACTGACTCTTGCGAGATATGTTTTAAATTAATAAGAAAATGTAGCTTCTTTTACTTAGCTGCCTTCTGCCCTACAAGCAAGGCTGACAACAGGAAGTTGTAATTTGACTCACTTGCTTTTATGGTGTCTAAACTACACCCCCAGGTAAGCTTTCTTTCCTCCTACTGATTAAGCAAAGTCTGCTGATACAGTACCCTTTCCTGCACAGAACACACACTGGCTTTTTTTACTTTCTTTTTTTAACCCTAAATAAAACCGTTTCAACTTCTAATAAAGTTATCTGTCTACTTAATCTTAACAGTCACAGACTCCTGCTGAGATATAAGTTTTAAATTAATAAGAATATCTAGCTTCTTCTAGTTAGCTGCTTTCTGCTCTACAAGCAAGGCTTGCAACAGGAATTTGTAATTTGACTGACCAGCTTTTATGGTGTCTAAAGCACACCCCTAGGTAAGCTCTCTTTCCGCCAACTGGTTTAGCAAACTCAGCTGATACATTACCCTTCCCTGCACAGAACACACACTGACTTTCTTTCTTTTCTTTCTTTTTTTAACCCTAAATAAGACCCCTTCTACTTCTAAAAAAGTTATCTGTCTACTTAATCTTAACAGTCACTGACTCCGGCTGTGATATAAGTTTGAAATTAATAAGAAAATGTAGCATCTGTTAGTTAGCTGCTTTATGCTCTACAAGCAAGGCTAGCAACAGGAAGTTGTAATTTGACTCACCTTCATTTCTGGTGACTAAACCAGACCCCCAGTTAAGCTCTCTTCCCTCCCACTGGTTTAGCAAATTTAGCTGATACAGTTCTGCTCCCTGCACAAAACACACAGACTGACTTTCTTTCTTTTCTTTCTTTTTTAACCCTAAATAAGACCCCTTTACTTCTAATAAAGTTATCTGACTACTTAATCTTAACAGTCACTGACTCCTGTTGAGATATAAGTTTTAAATTAATAATAAAATGTAGCTTCAGCAGCAGGAAGTTGTAATTTGACTCACCTGCTTTTATAGTGCCTAAACCACACCCCCAGGTAAGTTCTCTGTCCACCTACAGGTTTACCAAAGTCAGCTGATACAGTACCCTTCCCTGTACAAAACACACACTGACTTTCTTTCTTTTCTTTCTTTTTTAACCCTAAAAGACCCCTTCTACTTCTAATAAAGTTATCTGTCTACTTAATCTTAACAGTCACTGACTCCTGCTGAGACATAAGCTTTAAATTAATAAGAAAATGTAGCTTCTATTAGTTAGCTACTTTCTGCTCTACAAGGAAGGCTAGCAACAGGAAGTCGTAATTTGACTCACCTGCTTTTATGGTGTCTAAACCTCACCCCAGGTAAGCACTCTTTCCTCCTACTAGTTTAGCAAAGTCAGCTGATACAGTACCTTTCCCTGCACGGAACACACGCTGACTTTCTTTCTTTTCTTACTTTTTTTAACCCTAAATAAGACACCTTCTCTTCAAATAAAGTTATCTGTCTACTTATTCTCAACAGTCACTGACTCCTGCTGAGATATAAGTTTTAAATCAATAAGAAAATGTAGCTTCTTTTAGTTAGCTGCTTTCTGCTCTACAAGCAAGGCAAGCAACCGGAAGTTGTAATTTGACTCCCTTGCTTCTATAGTGTCTAACCTACACCCGCAGGCAAGCTCTCATTCCTCCTACTGGTTTAGCAAAGTCAACTGATACAGTACCCTTCCCTGTACAAAACACACACTGACTTTCTTTCTTTTCCTTCTTTTTTAACCCTAAATAAGACGCTTTCTACTTCTAATAAAGTTGTCTGTCTACTTAATCTAAACAGTCCCAAACTTCTGCTGAGATATAAGTTTTAAATTAATAAGAACATGTTGCTTCTTTTAGTTAGCTGCTTTCTGCTCTACAAGAAAGGCTAGCAACAGGAAGTTGTAATTTGACTCACCTGCTTTTATGGTGTCTAAACCACACCCCCAGGTAAGCTTTATTTCCTCCTACTGGTTTATCAAGGTCAGCGGATACAGTGCCCTTCCCTGCACAGAACACACACTGACTTTCTTTCTTTTCTTTCCTTTCTTTTTTTAACCCTAAACTAAGACCGCTCTACTTCTAATAAAGTTATCTGTCTACATAATCTTAACAGTCACAGACTCCTACTGAGATATAAGTTTTAAATTAATAAGAAAATGTAGCTTCTTTTAGTTAGCTGCTTTCTGCTCTACAAGCAAGGCTAGCAACAGGAATTTGTAATTTGCTGACCTGCTTTTATGGTGTCTAAAACAGACCCCCAGGTAAGCTCTTTTTCCTCCTACTGGTTTAGCAAATTCAGCTGATACAGTACCCTTCCTGCACAGAACACACACTGACTTTCTTTCTTTTATTTCTTTTTTTAACACTAAATAAGACCCCTTCTACTTCTAATAAAGTTATCTGTCTTCATCATCTTACCAGTCACTGACTAGTGCTGAGATATAAGTTTTAAAATAATAAGAAAATGTAGCTTCATTTAGTTAGCTAATTTCTGCTCAACAAGCAAGGCTAGCAAAAAAAAGTTGTTATTTGACTAACCTGCTATTATAGCGTCTAACCCACATCCCCAGGTAAGCTCTTTTTCCTCTTACTGGTTTAGCAAAGTCAGCAGATACAGAACCATTCCCTGCACAGAACACACTCTGACTTTCTATCTCTTCTTTCTTTTTTATCCCTAAAAAAGACCCATTCTACTTCTAATAAAGTTATCTGTCTACTTAATCTTAACAGTCACTGACTCCTGCTTAGATATAAGTTTTAAAATAATAAGAAAATGCAGCTCTTTTAGTTATCTGCTTTCTGCTCTGCAAGCAAGGCTAGCAACAGGAAATTGTAATTTGACTCACCTGCTTTTATGGTGTCTAAACCACACCCCCAGGTAATCTCCCTTTCCTCCTACTGGTTTAGTCAAGTCAGCTGATACAGTACCCTTCCGTGCACAAAACACACACACTGACTTTCTTTCTTTTCTTTCTTTTTTAACCATAAATAAGACCCCTTCTACTTCTAATAAAGTTATCTGTCTACTTAATCTTAACAGTCACTGACTCCTGCTGAGATATAAGTTTTAAATTAATCAGAAAATGTAGTTTCTTTTAGTTAGCTGCTTTCTGCTCTACAAGCAAGGCTAGCAACACGAAGTTGTAATTTGACTCACCTGCTTTTATGGTTTCTAAATCACACCCTCAGGTAAGCTCTGTTTCCTCCTACTGGTTTAGCAAAGTCAGCTGATACAGTACCCTTCCCTGCACAGAACACACACTGACTTTCTTTCTTTTCTTTCTTTTTTTAACCCTAAATAAGACACCTTCTCTTCTAATAAAGTTATCTGTCTACTTAATCTCAACAGTCACTGACTCCTGCTGAGATATAAGTTTTAATTCAATAAGAAAATTAAGCTTTGTTTTGTTAGCTGCTTTCTGCTCTACAAGCAAGGCTAGCAACTGGAAGTTGTAATTTGACTCCCCTGCTTCTATAGTGTCTAAACCACACCCCCAGGTAAGCTCTCTTTCCTCCTACAGGTTTAGCAAAGTCAACTGATACAGTACCCTTCCCTGTACAGAATACAAAGTGACTCTCTTTCTTTTCTTTCTTTTTTCAACCCTAAATATGACCCCTTCAACTTCTAATAAAGTTATCTGTCTACTTAATCTTAGCAGTCCCAGACTTCTGCTGAGATATGTTTTAAATTAATAAGAAAATGTAGTTTCTTTTAGCTAGCTGCTTTCCGCACTGCACTACAAGCAAGGCTAGCAAAAAGAAGTTGTAATTTGGCTCACCTGCCTTTATGGAGTCTAAACCACACACCCAGGTAAGTTCTCTTTCCTCCTACTGGTTTAGCAAATTCAGCTGATACTGTACCCTTCCCTGCAAAGAAAACATACTGACTTTCTTTCTTTTCCTTCTTTTTTTAACCCTAAATAAGGCCCCTTCTACTTCTAATAAAGTTATCTGACTACTTAATCTTAACAGTTACTGACTCTTGCTGAGATATAAGTTTAAATTAATAAGAAAATGTAGCTTCTTTTAATTTGCTGCTTTCTGCTCTACAAGCAAGACTAGCAACAGGAAGTTGCAATTTGTCACACCTGCTTTTATGGTGTCTAAACCACACCCCCTGGTAAGCTCTCTTTCCTCCTACTGGTTTAGCAAAGTCAGCTGATACAGTACCCTTCCCTGCACTGAACACAAACTGACTTTCTTTCCTTTCTTTTGTTAACCCTAAATAAGACCCCTTCTACTTCTCATGAAGTTATCTGTCTACTTAATCTTAACGGACAAAGAACCTCTGAGCGCAAACACTGAGGCAAGGGTTACCCCAAAGGGCATTTGGCTGGGAAGCCAAGTTTCAAGAAAATACAAAATCACACATGCCCCCACAACGCAAAGCATCATGGGCTGCATATGCAAATCACCACAGAATGTTATGCTGGTCCAACTTGAAGCAGAATTGCATGGTGCCGAAAGGCCTCTCACACAGTTTGCAAAGGGTGCTAACAGAAGACATAGACACGTGTTTCATCCTACCAGAACTCATCAGTATGCCTCGTCTGTTTGACACCCCAGTGGAATGGACCAGCTACCCTTAAGGCAGTGTGCCTTGGATATATTGTGGTGAACCCATTAAAATAAAAAACATTTAAAAGACAAAGAACCTCTGTGCGCAAACACTGAGGCAACGGTTACCCCAAAGGGCATTTGGCTGGGAAGCCAAGTTTCAAGAAAATACAAAATCACACATGCCCCCACAACGCAAAGCATCATGGGCTGCATATGCAAATCACCACAGAATGTTATGCTAGTCCAACTTTAAGCAGAATTGCATGGTGCCGAAAGGCCTCTCACACAGTTTGCAAAGGGTGCTAACAGAAGACATAGACACGTGTTCCGTCCTACCAGGACTCATCAGTATGCCTCGTCTGTTTGACACCCCAGTGGAATGGACCAGCTACCCTTAAGGCAGTGTGCCTTGGATATATTGTGGTGAACCCATTAAAATAAAAAAACATTTAAAAGACAAAGAACCTCTGTGCGCAAACACTGAGGCAAGGGTTACACCAAAGGGCATTTGGCTGGGAAGCCAAGTTTCAAGAAAATACTTAATCTTAACTGTCACCGACTCCTGCTGAGATATAAGTTTTAAATTAGTAAGGAAATGTCACCTTTTTAGTTAGCTGCTTTCTGTTCTGCAAGCAAGGCTAGCAACAGTAAGTTGTAATTTGACTCACCTGCTTTTATAGTGTATAAACCACACCCCCAGGTAAGCTCTCTTTCCTCCTCCTGGTTTAGCAAAGTCAGCTGATACAGTACCCTTCCCTGCACAGAACACACACTGACTTTCTTTCTCTTCTTTCTTTCTTTAATACTAAATAGGACTCCTTCTACTTCTAATAAAGTTATCTGTCTACTTAATCTTAACAGTCACTGACTCCTGCTGAGATATAAGTTTTAAATCAATAAGAAAATGTAGCTTCTTTTAGATAGCTGCTTTCTGATTTACAAGCAAGGCTAGCGAAAGGAAGTTGTAATTTGACTCACCTGCTTTTATAGTGTCTAAACAACACCCCCAGGTAAGCTCTCTTTCCTCATACTGGTTTAGCCAAGTCAGCTGATAAAGTACCCTTCCCTGCACAAAACACACACACTGACTTTCTTTCTTTTCTTTCTTTTTTAACAGTAAATATTGCCCCTTCTACTTCTAAAAAAGTTATCTTTGTACTTAATTTTATCAGTCACTGACTCCTGCTGAGATATAAGTTTTAAAATAATAAGAAAATGTAGCTTCTATTAGATAGATGCTTTCTACTCTACAAGCAAGGCTAGCAACCGGAAGTTGTAATTGACTCACCTGCTTTTATGGTGTCTAAACTACACCCCCAGGTAAGCTCTCTTTCCTCCTACTGGTTTAGCAAAGTCAGCTGATACAGTACCCTTCCCTTCATGGAACACACTGACTTTCTTTCTTTTCTTGCTTTTTTTAACCCTAAATAAGACCCCTTCTACTTCTAATAAAGTTATCTTTGTTCTTAATCTTAACTGTCACTGACTCCAGGTGAGATAAAAGTTTTAAATTAATAAGAAAAAGTAGCTTCTATTAGTTAGCTGTTTTCAGCTCTACAAGCCAATCTAGCAACAGGAAGTTCTAATTTGACTCACCCGCTTTTATGGTGTCTAAACCACACCCCAGGTAAGCTCTCTTTCCTCCTACTGGTTTAGCAAATTCAGCTGATACAGTACACTTCCCTGCACAGAACACACACTGACTTTCTTTCTTTTCTTTCTTTTTTTAACTCTAAATAAGACCACTTCTACTTCTAAGAAAGTTATCTGTCTACTTAATCTTACCGGTCACTGACTCCTGCTGAGATTTAAGTTTTAAATTAATAAGAAAATGTAGTTTCTTTTAGTTAGCTGCTTTCTGTTCAACAAGCAAGGCTAGCAACATGAAGTTGTAATTTGACTCACCTGCTTTTATAGTGTCTAAACCACACCCCAGGTAAGCTCTCTTTCCTCCTAGTTGTTCCGCAAAGATAGCTGATACAGTACCCTTACCTGCACTGAACACACTCTGACTTTCTTTCTCTTCTTTCTTTTTTTAACCCTACAAAAGACCCCTTCTACTTCTAATAAAGTTATCTGTCTACTTAATCTTAACAGTCACTGACTCCTGCTGAGATATAAGTTTTAAATTAATAAGAAAATGCAGTTTCTTTTAGTTAGCTGCTTTCTGCTCTGCTCTACAAGCAAGAATTGCAACAGGAAGTTGCAATTTGTCTCACCTGCTTTTTTGGTGTCTAAACCACACACCCTGGTAAGCTCTCTTTCCTCCTACTGGTTTAGCCAAGTCAGCTGATAAAGTACCCTTCCCTGCCAAAACACACACACTGACTTTCTTTCATTTCTTTCTTTTTTAACCCTAAATATTGCCCCTTCTACTTCTAATAAAGTTATCTTTGTACTTAATCTTATCAGTCACTGACTCCTGCGGAGATATAAGTTTTAAATTAATAAGAAAATGTAGCTTCTATTAGTTAGATGCTTTCTACTCTACAAGCAAGGCTAGCAATCGGAAGTTGTAATTGACTCACCTGCTTTTATGGTGTCTAAACTACACCCCCAGGTAAGCTCTCTTTCCTCCTACTAGTTTAGCAAAGTCAGCTGATACAGTACCCTTCCCTTCATTGAACACACTGACTTTCTTTCTTTTCTTTCTTTTTTTAACCCTAAATAAGACCCCTTCTACTTCTAATAAAGTTGTCTTTGTACTTAATCTTAACAGTCACTGACTCCAGGTGAGATATACATTTTAAATTAATAAGAAAATGTAGCTTCTATTAGCTGTTTTCTGCTCTACAAGCAAGGCTACAACAGGAAGTTGTAATTTGACTCACCTGCTTGTATGGTGTCTAAACCTCACCCCAAGGTAAGCTCTCTTTAATCCTACTGGTTTAGAAAAATCAGTTGATACTGTACCCGTCCCTGCACGGAACACACACTGACTGTCTTTCTGTTCTTTCTTTTTTTAACCCTAAATAAGACCCCTTCTACTTCTAATAAAGTTTTCTGTCTACTTAATCAAAACAGTCACTGACTCCTGCTGAGATTAAGCTTTAAATTAATAAGAAATGAAGCTTCTTTTAGTTAGCTGCTTTCTGCTCTACAAGCAAGGCTAGAAACAGGAAGTTGTAATTTGACTCACCTGCTTTTATAATGTCTAAATCACACCCCCAGGTAAGCTCTCTTTTCTCCTACTGGTTTAGCAAAGTCAGCTGATACAGTACACTTCCCTTCACAGAACACACACAGACTTTGTTTCTTTTCTTTCTTTTTTTGACCCTAAATAAGACCCCTTCTACTTCTAATAAAGTTATCTGTCTTCTAAATCTTAACAGTCACTGAGTCCTGCTGAGATTTAAGTTTTAAATTAATAAGAAAATGCTGTTTCTTTTAGTTACCTGCTTTCTGCTCTGCTCTACAAGCAAGGCTAGTAACAGGAAGTTGTAATTTGACTCACTTTTTATGGTGTCTAAACCACACCCCCAGGTAAGCTCTGTTTCCTCCTATTGGTTTAGCACAGTCAGTTGATACACTACCCTTCCCTGCACAGAACACACACTGACTTTCTTTCTTTTGTTTTTTTAACCCTATATAAGACACCTTCTACTTCTAATAAAGTTATCTGACTACATAATCTTAACAGTCACTGACTCCTGCTGAGATATAAGTTTTAAATTAATAAGAAAATGTAGTTTCTTTTAGTTAACTGCTTTCTGCTCTACTGTACAAGCAAGGCTAACAAAAGGAACTTGTAATTTGACTCACCTGCTTTTATGGTGTCTAAACCACACAATCTGGTAAACTCTCTTTCCTCCTACTGGTTTAGCAAAGTCAGCTGATACAGTACCCTTCCCTGCACAGACAATACACTGACTTTCTTTCTTTTCTTTCTTTTTTAACCCTAAATAAGACCCCTTCTACTTCTAATAAAGTTATCTTTCTACTTAATCTTAAGAGTCACTGACACCTGCTGAGCTATGAGTTTTAAATTAATAAGACATTGTAGCTCCTTTTAGTTAGCTGCCTTCTGCTCTACAAGCAAGGTTAGCAGCAGGAAGTTGTTATTTGACTCTCCTGCTTTTATGGCATCTAAACCACACCACCAGGTAAGCTGTCTTTCCTCCTACTGATTTAGCAAAGTCTGCTGATACAGTACCCTTCCCTGCACAGAACACACACTGACTTTCTTTCTCTTCTTTCTTTTTTAACGCTAAATAAGACCCCTTCTACTTCTAATAAAGTTATCTGTCTACTTAATCTTGCACAGTGACATCAGCTGAGCCAAAAACTATAATGAAATAAAGCACAGTGACATTAGCTGAGCCAAAAACTATAACGAAATAAAGCACAGTGACATCAGCTGAGCCAAACTCTATAGTGAAATAAAGCCCTGTGACATTAGCTGAGCAAAACTGTAATGAAATAAAGGCCAGAGAAATCAGCTGAGTCAAAAACTGTAATGAAATAAAGCACAGTGACATCAGCTGAGGAAAAACTGAATTGAAATAAAGTCAAGTGACATCAGCTGTGCCAAAAACTGTAGTGAAATAAAGCAGCGTGACATCAGCTGAGCCAAAAACTATAGTGAAATAAAGTACATTGACATCAGCTGAGCCAAACTCTATAATGAAATAAAGCACAGTGACATCAGCTGACCCAGTACTATAGTGAAATAAAACACAGTGACATCAGCTGAGCCAAAAACTCTAACGAAATAAAGCCCAGTGACATCAGTTGTGCCAAAAACCATAATGAAATAAAGCACAGTGACATCAGCTGAGCCAAAAACTGTAATGAAATAATGCCCAGTGATGACAGCTGAGCCAAAAACTGTAATGAAATAAAGCACAGCGACATCTGCTGGGGAAAAACTGTAATGAAATAAAGCCCAGTGACATCAGCTGAGGAAAAACTATAGTGACATAAAGCCCAGTGACATCAGCTGAGCCAGAAGCCATAATGAAATAATGCACAGTGAAATCAGCTGAGCCAAAAACTATAATGAAATAAAGCACAGTGACATCAGCTGAGCCAAAAACTGTAATAAAATAAAGCACAGTGACATCAGCTGAGACAAAAACAATAGTGAAATAAAGCACAGTGACATCAGCTTAGCCAAACTCTACAGTGAAATAAAGCCCTGTGACATCAGCTGAGTCTAAAACTGTAATGAAATAAAGCCCAGTGACATCAGCTGAGAAAAAAGCTATAGTGAAAGACAGCCCAGTGACATCAGCTGAGCCAAAAACTGTAGTGAAATAAAGCCCAGTGACATAAGCTGAGCCAAAAACTATAATGAAATAAAGCACAGTGACATCAGCTGTGCCAAAAACCATAATGAAATAAAGCACAGTGACATCAGCTGAGCCAAAAACTGTAATGAAATAATGCCCAGTGACGACAGCTGAGCCAAAAACTGTAATGAAATAAAGCACAGTGACATCTGCTGTGGAAAAACTGTAATGAAATAAAGCCCAGTGACATCAGCTGAGAAAAAAGCTATAGTGAAAGACAGCCAGGTGACATCAGCTGAGCCAAAAACTGTAATGAAATAAAGCCCGGTGACATAAGCCTGAGCTAAAAACTATAATGAAATAAAGCACAGTGACATCAGCTGAGCCAAAAACTGTAATGAAATAAAGGCCAGTGACATCAGCTGACCCCAAAAGTATAATGAAATAAAGCACATTGACTTCAGCAGAGCCAAAAATTGTAATGAAATAAAGCCCAGTGACATCAGCTGAGAAAAAAGCTGTAGTGAAAGACAGCCCAATGACATCAGCGTAGCCAAAAACTGTAATGAAATAAAGCACAGTGACATCAGCTGAGCCTAAAACTGTAATGAAATAAAGCCCAGTGACATCAGCTGAGGCAAAAACCATAATGAAATAAAGCAAAGTGACATCGGCTGAGCTAAAAACTGTAATTAAATAAAGCCTAGTGACATCAGCTGAGGAAAAACTATGGTGAAAAAAAGCACAGTGACGTCAGCTGAGCCAAAAACAATAATGAAATAAAGCCCAAAATTACAACTTCCTGTTGCTAGCCTTGCTTGTAGGATAGAAAGCAGCTAACTAAAAGAAGTTTCATTTTCTTATTAATTTATAACTTATATCTCAGCAGGAGTCAGTGACTGTTAAGAATAGGTAGACAGTTACCTTTATTAGAAGTAGAAGGGGTCTTATTTATGGTTAAGAAAAGAAAGAAAGTCAGTGTGTGTTCTGTGCAGAGAAGGGTACTGTATCAGCTGACTTTGCTAAACCAGTAGGAGGAAAGAGAGCTTACCTGGAGGTGTGGTTTAGACACCATAAAAGAAGGTGAGCCCAATTACAACTTCCTGTTGCTAGCCTTGCTTGTAGAGCAGAAAGCAGCTGACTAAAAGAAGCTACTTTTTTTTATTAATTTAAAACTTATATCTCAGCAGGAGTCAGTGACTGTTAAGATTAAGTAGACAGATAACTTTATTAGAAGTAGAAGGGGTCTTATTTATGGTTTAAAAAAAGTATTATTTCAATACAGTTTTTCCTCAGCTGATGTCACAAGGCTTTATTTCACTATAGAGTTTGGCTCAGCTGTTGTCACTGTGCTTTCTTTCATTGTAGTTTTTGGCTCAGCTGATGTCACTGTGCTTTATTTCATTATAGTTTTTGGTTCAGCTGATGTCACTGTGCATTATTTCATTATTTCTTCTGGCTCAGCTGATGTCACTGGGCTTTATTTCACTATAATTATTACCTCCGCTGATGTCACTGTGCTTTATTTCACTATAGTTTTTGGCTCAGCTGAAGTTACTGGACTGTGTTTCACTATAGTTTATGTCTCAGCTGATGTCACTGAGCTTTATTTCGTTCCAGTTTTTGACTCAGCTGATGTCACAGGGCTTTATTTCACTGTAGAGTTCGGCTAAGCTGAAGTCACTGCGCATTATTTCAGTATAGTTTTTGGCTCAGCTGATGTCACTGTGCTTTATTTCATTATAGTTTCTGGCACAACTGATTTCACTGTGCATTATTTCATTACAGTTTTTGGCTCAGCTGATGTCACTGGGCTTTATTTCATTACAGTTTTTGGCTAAGCTGATGTCACCGGGCTTTATTTCACTATGGTTCTTGGCTCTGCTGATGTCACTGTGCTTTATTTCACTATAGTTTTTGGCTCAGCTGATGTCACTGTGCTTTAATTCACTACAGTTTTTGGCACAGCTGATGTCACTGAGTTTTATTTCGTTACAGTTTTTGACTCAGCTGATGTCACAGGGCTTTATTTCACTGTAGAGTTCGGCTAAGCTGAAGTCACTGCGCATTATTTCAATATAGTTTTTGGCTCAGCTGATGTCACTGTGCTTTATTTCATTATAGTTTCTGGCACAACTGATTTCACTGTGCATTATTTCATTACAGTTTTTGGCTCAGCTAATGTCACTGGGCTTTATTTCATTACAGTTTTTGGCTAAGCTGATGTCACTGGGCTTTATTTCACTATGGTTCTTGGCTCTGCTCATGTCAATGTGCTTTATTTCACTATAGTTTTTGGCTCAGCTGATGTCACTGTGCTTTATTTCACTACAGTTTTTGGCACAGCTGTTGTCACTGTGCTTTATTTCAATACAGTTTTTCCTCAGCTGATGTCACTGTGCTTTATTTAATTACAGTGTGTGGCTCAGCTGATGTGATTGTGCTTTACTTTATTATAGTTTTTGACTCAGCTGATTTCCCTGGCCTTTATTGCATTACTGTTTTTGGCTCAGTTGATGTCACTGTGCTTTATTTCATTACAGTTTTTGGCTCAGCTGATGTCACTGTGCTTTATTTCATTATAAATTTTTCTTTATTTCATTACAGTTTTTGGCTCAGCTGATGAAACTGGGCTTTATTTCATTACAGTTTTTGGCTCAGCTGATGTCACTGTGCTTTATTTCATCATAGTTCTTGGCTCAGCTGATGTCTCTGGGCTTTATTTCACTATTGATTTTTCTCAGCTGATGTCACTGTGCATTATTTCACTATAGTTTTTGGCTCAGCTGATGTCACTGTGCTTTATTTCACTATAGTTTTTGGCTCAGCTGATGTCACTGGGCTTTATTTCATTACAGTTTTTCATCAGCTGATGTCTCTGTGCTTTATTTCAATACAGTTTTTGGCTCAGCTGATGTCACTGGGCTTTATTTCATTACAGTTTTTAGCTCAGCTGAAGTCACTGTGCTTTATTTCTTTATAGTTTTTTTCTCAGGTGATGTCCGTGTGCTTCTTTTCATTAAATTTTTTGGCTCAGTTGATGTCAGTGTGCATTATTTCTTTACAGTTTTTTGGGTCAGGTGATGTCACTGGGCTTTATTTCATTTCAGTTTTTGGCTCAGCTGATGTCACTGTGCTTTATTTTAGTATAGTTCTTGGCTCAGCTGATATCACTGGGCTTTATTTCACTGTAGATTTTGGCACAGCTGATGTCACTTTGCTATATTTCACTATAGTTTTTGGCTCAGCTGAAGTCACTGTGCTTTTTTCACTACAGTTTTTCCTCAGCTGATGTCACTGGGATTTATTTCAGTACAGTTTTTCACTCAGCTGATGTCACTGTTCTTTATTTCACTATTGTTTTTATCACAGCTGATGTCACTGGGCTATATTTCATTATAGTTTTTGTCCCAGCTGATGTCACTATGCTTTATTTCATTTCAGTTTTTGACTCAGCTGATGTCACTGTGCTTTATTTCAATACAGTTTTTGGCTCAGCTGATGTCACTGGGCATTATTTCATTACAGTTTTTAGATCAACTGATGTGACAGGTCTTTATTTCACTGTAGATTTTCATCCAGCTAATGTCACTGTGCTTTAGTTCATTATAGTTTTTGGCTCAGGTGATGTCCGTGTGCTTTTTTTCATTAAATTTTTTGGCTCAGCTGATGTCACTGTGCTTTATTTCATTATAGTTTTTGGTTCAGCTGATGTCACTGTGCATTATTTCATTTTCTTCTGGCTCAGCTGATGTCACTGGGCTTTATTTCACTATAATTATTACCTCCGCTGATGTCACTGTGCTTTATTTCACTATAGTTTTTGGCTCAGCTGATGTCATTGTGCTTTATTTCATTATAGTTTCTGGCACAACTGATTTCACTGTGCATTATTTTATTACAGTTTTTGGCTCAGCTGTTGTCACTGGGCTTTATTTCATTACAGTTTTTGGCTAAGCTGATGTCACTGGGCTTTATTTCACTATGGTTCTTGGCTCCGCTGATGTCACTGTGCTTTATTTCACTATAGTTTTTGGCTCAGCTGATGTCACTGTGCTTTATTTCACTACAGTTTTTGGCACAGCTGATGTCACTGAGCTTTATTTCGTTACAGTTTTTGACTCAGCTGATGTCACAGGGCTTTATTTCACTGTAGAGTTCGGCTAAGCTGAAGTCACTGCGCATTATTTCAATATAGTTTTTGGCTCAGCTGATGTCACTGTGCTTTATTTCATTATAGTTTCTGGCACAACTGATTTCACTGTGCATTATTTCATTACAGTTTTTGGCTCAGCTGATGTCACTGGGCTTTATTTCATTACAGTTTTTGGCTAAGCTGATGTCACTGGGCTTTATTTCACTATAGTTCTTGGCTCTGCTGATGTCACTGTCCTTTATTTCACTATAGTTTTTGGCTCAGCGGATGTCACTGTGCTTTATTTCACTTCAGTTTTTGGCACAGCTGTTGTCCCTGTGCTTTATTTCAATACAGTTTTTCCTCAGCTGATGTCACTGTGCTTTATTTAATTACAGTGTGTGGCTCAGCTGATGTGATTGTGCTTTACTTTATTATAGTTTTTAACTCAGCTGATTTCCCTAGCCTTTATTGCATTACTGTTTTTGGCTCAGCTGATGTCACTGTGCTTTATTTCATTACAGTTTTTGGCTCAGCTGATGTCACTGTGCTTTATTTCATTATAATTTTTCTTTATTTCATTACAGTTTTTGGCTCAGCTGATTAAACTGGGCTTTATTTCATTACAGTTTTTGGCTCAGCTGATGTCACTGTGCTTTATTTCATCATAGTTCTTGGCTCAGCTGATGTCTCTGGGCTTTATTTCACTATAAATTTTTTCTCAGCTGATGTCACTGTGCATTATTTCACTATAGTTTTTGGCTCAGCTGATGTCACTGTGCTTTATTTCACTATAGTTTTTGGCTCAGCTGATGTCACTGGGCTTTATTTCATTACAGTTTTTCCTCAGCTGATGTCTCTGGGCTTTATTTCAATACACTTTTTGGCTCAGCTGATGTCACTGTGCTTTATTTCATTACAGTTTTTAGCTCAGGTGATGTCACTGTGCCTTATTTATTTATAGTTTTTGGCTCAGGTGATGTCCGTGTGCTTCTTTTCATTAAATTTTTTGGCTCAGCTGATGTCAGTGTGCATTATTTCTTTACAGTTTTTGGGTCAGGTGATGTCACTGGGCTTTATTTCATTTCAGTTTTTGGCTCAGCTGATGTCACTGTGCTTTATTTTAGCATAGTTCTTGGCTCAGCTGATATCACTGGGCTTTATTTCACTATAGATTTTGGCACAGCTGATGTCACTGTGCTATATTTCATTATTGTTTTTCGCTCAGCTGAAGTCACTGTGCTTTTTTCACTACAGTTTTTCCTCGGCTGATGTCACTGGGATTTATTTCAATACAGTTTTTCACTCAGCTGATGTCACTGTTCTTTATTTCACTATTGTTTTTGGCACAGCTCATGTCACTTGGCTATATTTCATTACAGTTTTTGTCCAAGCTGATGTCACTATGCTTTATTTCATTTCAGTTTTTGACTCAGCTGATGTCAATGTGCTTTATTTCAATACAGTTTTTGGCTCAGCTGATGTCACTGGGCATTAATTCATTACAGTTTTTAGCCCAGCTGTCACAGGTCTTTATTTCACTATAGATTTTCACCCAGCTGATGTCACTGTGCTTTATTTCATTATAGTTTTGGCTCAGGTGATGTCCGTTTGCTTTTTTTCATTAAATTTTTTGGCTCAGCTGATGTCACTGTGCATTATTTCATTACTGTTTTTTGTCTCAGGTGATGTCACTGGGCTTTATTTCTTTTCAGTTTTTGGCTCAGCTGATGTCACTATACTTTAATTTAGTATAGTTCATGGCTCAGCTGATGTCACAGAGCTTTATTTCATTATAGTTTTTGGCTCAGCTAATGTCACTGTGCTTCATTTCATTTTATTTGTAGGCTCAGCTGGTGTCACTGTGCATTATTTCATTATGGCTTCTGGCTCAGCTGATGTCACTGGGCTTTATTTCACAATAGATTTTCGGATCAGCTGATGTCACTGCATTATTTCATTGTAGTTTTTTGGCCTAGCAGATGTCACTGTGCTTTATTTCACTATTGTTGCTGGCTCTGCTGATGTCACTGGGCTTTATTTCATTACAGTTTTTAGCTCAGCTGATGTCACAGGCCATTATTTCACTACAGTTTTTGGCTCAGCTGATGTCACTGTGCTTAATTTCATTACAGTTTTTGGCTCAGCTGATGTCAGTGTGCTTTTTTTCATTATAGTTTTTGGCTCAGCTGATGTCACTGTCCATTATTTCATTACATTTTTGGGACTCAGGTGATGTCACTGGGCTTTATTTCATTACAGTTTTTGGCTCAGCTGATGTTAATAGGCTTTATTAGTGTATAGTTCTTGAGTCAGCTGATGTCACTGGGCTTTATTTCACTATAGATTTTGGCACAGCTGTTGTCACTGAGCTCAATTTCATTATAGTTTTTAGCTCAGCTGACATCATTGAGCTTTTTTTCACCTTAGTTTTTCCTCAGCTGATGTCACTGGGCTTTATTTAATTACAGTTTTTTCTCTAAGCCAATGTCACTATGCTTTATTTCATTATAGTTTTTCCCTCAGCTGATGTCACTGGGCTTTATTTCATTACAGTTTTAGGCTCAGCTGATGTCACTGTGCTTTATTTCATTTCAGTTTTTGGCTCAGCTGATGTCACTGGGTTATCTTTCACTATAGCTATTGACTCAGCTGAAGTCACTGGCCTTTATTTCATTACATTTTTTGGCTCAGCTGATGTCACAGGGCTTTATTTCACTATGGATTTAGGCTCAGCTGAAGTCACTGTGCTTTATTTCATTATAGTTTTTGGCTCAGCTAATGTCACAGTGCTTTATTTCATTACAGTTTTTGGCTCAGCTGATGTCACTGTGCAAGATTTAGTAGACAGATAACTTAATTAGAAGTAGAAGGGGTCTTATTTAGCATTAAAAAAGAAAGAAGAGAAAGAAAGTAAGAGTGTGTTCTGTGCAGGGAAGGGTACTGTATCAGCTGACACTGCTAAACCAGTAGGAGGAAAGAGAGCTTACCTGGGGGTGTGGTTTAGATGCCATAAAAGCAGGTGAGTCAAATTACAACTTCCTGTTGCTAACCTTCATTGCAGAGCAGAAAGCAGCTAACTAAAAGAAGCTACATTGTCTTAACATTTTAAAACTCATAGCTCAGCAGGAGTCAGTGACTGTTCAGATTAAGTAGACAGATAAATTTATTAGAAGTAGAAAGGGTCTTATTTAGGGTTAAAAAAGAAAGAAAAGAAAAAAGTCAGTGTGTTCTGTGCAGAAAGGGTACTGTATCAGCTGACTTTGATAAAACAGTAGGAGGAAAGAGAACTTACCAGGGAGTCTGGTTTAGACACCATAAAAGCAGGTGAGTCAAATTACAACTTTCTGCTGCTAGTCTTGCTTGTAGAGCGGAGAGCAGCTTACTAAAAGAAGCTACATTTTCTTATTATTTAAAAACATATATCTCAGCAGGAGTCAGTGTCTGTTAAGATTAAGTAGACAGATAATTTTATTAGATGTAGAAGGGGATTATTTAGGGTTAAAAAAGAAACAAAAGAAAGAAAGTCAGTGTGTGTTCTGTGCAGGGAAGGGTACTGTATCAGCTGACTTTGCTAAACCAGTAGGAGAAAAGAGAGCTTACCTGGGGGTGATGTTTAGACACCATAAAAGAAGGTGAGTCAAATTACAACTTCCTGCTGTTAGCCTTGCTTGTAGAGCAGAGCAGAAAGCAGCTAACTAAAAGAAACTACATTTTCTTATTAATTTAAAACTTATATCTCAGCTGGAGTCAGTGACTGTTAAGATTAAGTAGACAGATAACTTTATTAGAAGTAGAAGGTGTCTTATTTAGGGTTAAAAAAAGAAACTAAAGGAAGAAAGTCAGTGTGCGTTCTGTGCAGGGAAGGGCAATGTGTCAGCTGGCTTTGCTAAACCAGTAGGAGGAACGAGAGCTTACCTGGTGGTGTGGTTTAGACACCATAACAGAAGGTGAGTCAAAATTTCAACTTCCTGTTGTAGCCTAGCTTGCAGAGCAGAGCAGATAGCAGCTAACTAAAAGTAACTACATTTTCTTATTCATTTAAAACTTATATCTCAGCAGGAGACAGTGACTCTTAAGATTTTGATGAGAGATAACTTTATTAGAAGCAGAAGGGGTCTTATTTCTGGTTAAAAAAGAGAGAAAAGAAATAAAGTCAGTGAGTCTGTTTTGTGCAGGAAGGTACTGTATCAATGAGTTTGCTAAACCAGTAGGAGGAAGAAGGCTTACAGGGGTGTGGTTTAGACAGCATAAAAAGCAGGTGGTCAAAATACAACTTCCTGTTGCTAGCCTTTGCTTGTAGAGTAGGAAGCATATAACTAAAAAAAGATACATTTTATAATTAATTTAAAACTTATATCTCAGCAGGAGTCAGTGACAGTTAAGATTAAGTAGACAGATAACTTAAAAGCAGTTGAGCAAAATTACAACTTCCTGTTGTTAGCCTTGCTTGTAGAGCAGAGCAGAAAGCAGCTAACTAAAAGAAACTACATTTCCTTATTAATTTAAAACTCATATCTCAGCAGGTGTCAGTGACTGCTAACATTAAGTAGACAGATAACTTTATAAGAAGTAGAAGTGGACTTATTTAGGGTTAAGAAAAGAAAGAAAAGAAAGAAAGTCAGTGAGTGTTCTGTGCACAGAAGGGTACTGTATCAACTGACTTTGTTAAACCAGTAGGAGGATAGAGGGTTTACCTGGCGGTGTGGTTTAGACACCATAAAAGCAGGTGAGTCAAATTACAACTTCCTGCTGTTAGCCTTGCTTGTAGAGCAGAGCAGAAAGCAGCTAACTAAAAGAAACTACATTTTCTTATTAATTTAAAACTTATATCTCAGCTGGAGTCAGTGACTGTTAAGATTAAGTAGACAGATAACTTTATTAGAAGTAGAAGGGGTCTTAGTTAGGGTTAAAAAAAGAAACAAAAAGAAGAAAGTCAGTGTGCGTTCTGTGCAGGGAAGGGTAATGTGTCAGCTGACTTTGCTAAACCAGTAGGAGGAAAGAGAGCTTACCTGGTGGTGTGGTTTAGACACCATAACAGAAGGTGAGTCAAATTTCAACGTCCTGTTGCTAGCCTAGCTTGCAGAGCAGAGCAGATAGCAGCTAACTAAAAGTAACTACATTTTCTTATTAATTTAAAACTTATATCTCAGCAGGTGTCAGTGACTGCTAACATTAAGTAGACAGATAACTTTATTAGAAGTAGAAGTGGTCTTATTTAGGGTTAAGAAAAGCAAGAAAAGGAAGAAAGTCAGTGAGTGTTCTGTGCACAGAAGGGTACTGAATCAGCTGACTTTGTTAAACCAGTAGGAGGTTAGAGGGTTTACCTGGGGGTGTGGTCTAGACACCATAAAAGCTGGTGAGTCAAATTACAACTTCCTGTTGATAGCCTTGATTGTAGAACAGAGCAGAAAGCAGCTAACTATAAGAAACTACATTTTCTTGTTAATTTAAAACTTATATCTCAACAGGAGTCAGTGACTGTTAAGATTAAGTAGACATGTAACTTTATTAGAAGTAGAAGGGATCTTATTTTGGGTTAAAAAGAGAAAGAAAGTCAGTGTGTGTTCTGTGTTGGGAAGGGTACAGTATCACCTGGCTTTGCTAAACCAGTAGGAGGAAAGAGAGCTTACCTGGGGGTGTGGTTTAGACACTATGGAAGCAGGGGAGTCAAATTACAACTTCCTGTTGCTAGCCTTGCTTGTAGAGCTGAAAGCAGCTTACTAAAAGAAGCTACATTTTCTCATTAATTTAAAATCTATATCTCAGCAGGAGTCAGAGACTGTTGAGATTAAGTAGACAGATAACTTTATTAGAAGTAGAAGGTTTCTTATTTAGGGTTAAAAAAGAAAGAATAGAAAGAAAGTCAGAGTGTGTTCTGTGCAGGGAAAGGTACTGTATCAGCTGACTTTGCTAAACCAGTAGGAGGAAAGAGAGCTTGCCTGGGGTGTGGTTTAGACACTATAAAAGAAGGTGAGTCAAATTACAACTTCCTGTTGCTAGCCTTGCTTGTAGAGAAGAAAGCAGCTAACTAAAAGGTGCTACCTGTTCTTATTAATTAATACTTATTTCTCAGCAGGAGTCAGTGACTGTTAGGGTTAAGCAGACAGATATCTTAATTAGAAATAGAAGGGGTCTTATTTAGGTTTAAAAAAAGAAAGAAAGTCAGTGAGTGTTCTGGGCAGGGAATGGTACTGTATCAGATGACTTTGCTAAACCAGTATAAGGAAAGAGAGCTTGCCTGGGGGTGTGATTTAGACACCATAAAATCAGGTGAGTCAAATTGCAACTTCCTGTTGGTAGCCTTGCTTGTAGAGCAGAAAGCAGCTAACTAAAAGATGCTACCTGTTCTTATTAATTTAAAACTTATATCTCAACATGAGTCAGTGACTGTTAAGATTAAGTAGACAGATAACTTTATTAGAAGTAGAAGGGGTCTTATTTAGGGTTAAAAAAGAAAGAAAAGAATGAAAGTCATTGTGTGTGTTTTGTGCAGGGAAGGGTACTGCATCTGCTGACTTAGCTAAACCAGTAGAAGGAAAGATAGCTTACCTGGGGGTGTGGTTTAGACACTATAAAGGAAGGTGAGTAAAATTACAACTTCCTGTTGCTAGCCTTGCTTGCAGAGCAGAAAGCAGCTAACAAAAACAGGCTACATTATCTTATTAAGTTAAAACTTATATCTCAACAGGAGTCAGTGACTGTTAAGATTAAGTAGGCAGATAACCTTATTAGAAGTAGAAAGGGTCTTATTTAGGGTTAAAAAAGAAAGAAAAGAAAAAAGTCAGTGTGTGTTCTGTGCAGAAAGGGTACTGTATCAGCTGACTTTGATAAAACAGTAGGAGGAAAGAGAACTTACCAGGGAGTCTGGTTTAGACACCATAAAAGCAGGTGAGTCAAATTACAACTTTCTGCTGCTAGCCTTGCTTGTAGAGCGGAGAGCAGCTTACTAAAAGAAGCTACATTTTCTTATTATTTTAAAACATATATCTCAGCAGGAGTCAGTGTCTGTTAAGATTAAGTAGACAGATAATTTTATTAGATGTAGAAGGGGATTATTTAGGGTTAAAAAAGAAACAAAAGAAAGAAAGTCAGTGTGTGTTCTGTGCAGGGAAGGGTACTGTATCAGCTGTCTTTGCTAAACCAGTAGGAGAAAAGAGAGCTTACCTGGGGGTGATGTTTAGACACCATAAAAGAAGGTGAGTCAAATTACAACTTCCTGCTGTTAGCCTTGCTTGTAGAGCAGAGCAGAAAGCAGCTAACTAAAAGAAACTACATTTTCTTATTAATTTAAAACTTATATCTCAGCTGGAGTCAGTGACTGTTAAGATTAAGTAGACAGATAACTTTATTAGAAGTAGCAGGGGTCTTATTTAGGGTTAAAAAAAGAAACAAAAGGAAGAAAGTCAGTTTGCGTTCTGTGCAGGGAAGGGTAATGTGTCAGCTGACTTTGCTAAACCAGTAGGAGGAAAGAGAGCTTACCTGGTGGTGTGGTTTAGACACCATAACAGAAGGTGAGTCAAATTTCAACTTCCTGCTGCTAGCCTAGCTTGCAGAGCAGAGCAGATAGCGGCTAACTAAAAGTAACTACATTTTCTTATTAATTTAAAACTTATATCTCAGCAGGAGTCAGTGACTCTTAAGATTTTGATGAGAGATAACTTTATTAGAAGCAGAAGGGGTCTTATTTCGGGTTAAAAAAGAAAGAAAAGAAATAAAGTCAGTGAGTCTGTTTTGTGCAGGGAAGGGTACTGTATCAGCTGAGTTTGCTAAACCAGTAGGATGAAAGAGAGCTTTCCAAGGGGTGTGGTTTAGACAGCATAATAGCAGGTGAGTCAAATTACAACTTCCTGTTGCTAGCCTTGCTTGTAGAGTAGAAAGCATTTAACTAAAAAAAGCTACATTTCATTATTAATTTAAAACTTATATCTCAGCAGGAGTCAGTGACAGTTAAGATTAAGTAGACAGATAACTTAAAAGCAGTTGAGCAAAATTACAACTTCCTGTTGTTAGCCTTGCTTGTAGAGCAGAGCAGAAAGCAGCTAACTAAAAGAAACTACATTTTCTTATTAATTTAAAACTCATATCTCAGCAGGTGTCAGTGACTGCTAACATTAAGTAGACAGATATCTTTATTAGAAGTAGAAGTGGTCTTATTTAGGGTTAAGAAAAGAAAGAAAAGAAAGAAAGTCAGTGAGTGTTCTGTGCACAGAAGGGTACTGTATCAACTGACTTTGTTAAACCAGTAGGAGGATAGAGGGTTTACCTGGGGGTGTGGTTTAGACACCATAAAAGCAGGTGAGTCAAATTACAACTTCCTATTGATTGCCTTGACTGTAGAGCAGAGCAGAAAGCAGCTAAATAAAAGAAACTACATTGTCTTATTAATTTAAAACTTATATCTCAACAGGAGTCAGTGACTGTTAAGATTAAGTAGTCATGTAACTTTATTAGAAGTACAAGGGGTCTTATTTTGGGTTAAAAAGAAACAAAGTCAATTAATGTGTTCTGTGTGAGGGAAGGGTTCAGTATCACCTGGCTGCTAAACCAATGGAGGAAGGAAACCTGAATGGGGGTGTGGATAGACACTATAGAAGCAGGGGAGTCAAATTACAACTTCCTGTTGCTAGCCTTTCTTGAAGAGCAGAAAGCAGCTTACTAAAAGAAGCTACATTTTCTCATTAATTTAAAATCTATATCTCAGCAGGAGTCAGAGACTGTTGAGATTAAGTAGACAGATAACTTTATTAGAAGTAGAAGGTTTCTTATTTAGGGTTAAAAAAAGAAAGAATAGAAAGAAAGTCAGAGTGTGTTCTGTGCAGGGAAAGGTACTGTATCAGCTGACTTTGCTAAACCAGTAGGAGGAAAGAGAGCTTACCTGGGGGTGTGGTTTAGACACTATAAAAGAAGGTGAGTCAAATTACAACTTCCTGTTGCTAGCCTTGCCTGTAGAGCAGAAAGCAGCTAACTAAAAGGTGCTACCTGTTCTAATTAATTAATGCTTATATCTCAGCAGGAGTCAGTGACTGTTAAGGTTAAGCAGACAGATATCTTAATTAGAAATAGAAGGGGTCTTATTTAGGTTTAAAAAAAGGAAGAAAGTCAGTGAGTGTTCTGGGCAGGGAAGGGTACTGTATCAGCTGACTTTGCTAAACCAGTATAAGGAAAGAGAGCTTGCCTGGGGGTGTGATTTAGACACCATAAAATCAGGTGAGTCAAATTGCAACTTCCTGTTGGTAGCCTTGCTTGTAGAGCAGAAAGCAGCTAGCTAAAAGATGCTACCTGTTCTTATTAATTTAAAACATATATATCTCAACATGAGTCAGTGACTGTTAAGATTAAGTAGACAGATAACTTTATTAGAAGTAGAAGGGGTCTTATTTAGGGTTAAAAAAGAAAGAAAAGAAAGAAAGTCAGTGAGTGTTCTGGGCAGGGAAGGGTACTGTATCAGCTGACTTTGCTAAACCAGTATAAGGAAAGAGAGCTTGCCTGGGGGTGTGATTTAGACACCATAAAATCAGGTGAGTCAAATTGCAACTTCCTGTTGGTAGCCTTGCTTGTAGAGCAGAAAGCAGCTAACTAAAAGATGCTACCTGTTCTTATTAATTTAAAACTTATATCTCAACATGAGTCAGTGACTGTTAAGATTAAGTAGACAGATAACTTTATTAAAAGTAGAAGGGGTCTTATTTAGGGTTAAAAAAGAAAGAAAAGAATAGAAAGTCAGTGAGTGTGTTTTGTGCAGGAAAGGTACTGTATCTACTGACTTGGCTAAACCAGTAGAGAGGAAGAGAGCTTTTGCAGGTGTGGTTTAGACACTATAAAAAAGGTGAGTCAAATTACAACTTCCTGTTGCTAGGCTTGCTTGCAGAGCAGAAAGCAGCTAACAAAAACAGGCTACATTATCTTATTAATTTAAAACTTATATCTCAACAGGAGTCAGTGACTGTTAAGATTAAGTAGGCAGATAACCTTATTAGAAGTGGAAGGAGTCTTATGTAGGATTAAAATAAGAAAGAAGAGAAGGAAAGTCAGTGTGTGTTCTGTGCAGGGAAGGGTACTGTATCAACTGACTTTGCTAAACCACTAGGAGGAAAGAGAGCTCACCAGGGGGTGTGGTTTAGACACCATGAAAGCAGGTGGGTCAAGTTACAACTTCCTGTGGCTAGCCTTGCTTGTAGAGCAGAGCAGAAAGCAGCTAACTAAAAGCTTCTTTATTTTCTTATTAATTTAAATCTTATATCTCAGCAGGAGTCAGAGACTGTTAAGATTAAGAAGAGACATAACTTTATTACAAGTAGGAGGGGTCTTATTTAGGGTTAAAAAAAGAAAGAACAGAAAGTCAGAGTGTGTTCTGTGCAGGGAAGGGTACTGTATCAGCTGACTTTGCTAAACCAGTAGGAGGAAAGAGAGCTTACCTGGGGGTGTGGTTTAGACACCATAAAAGCAGGTGAGTCAAATTACAACTTTCTGTTGCTATCCTTCCTTGTAGAACAGGAAGCGGCTAACTAAAGAAAGCTTCATTTTCTTAGTAATTTAAAACTTATATCTCAGCAGGAGTCAGTGCCTATTAAGATTTAATAGACAGATAACGTTATTTGAAGTAGAAAGGGTCTTTTTTAGGGTTAAAAAAGAAAGAAAGAAAAGAAAAATCAGTGTGTATTTCTGTACAGGGAAGGGTACTGTATCAATGACTTTACGCTAAACAAGTAGGAGGAAGGGAAACACCTGGCCGGTGTGGGTTAGACATCATAAAGCAGATGAGTGAAATTACAACTTCCTGTTGCAAGCCTTGCTTGTAGAGCAGTAAGCAACTAACTAAAAAAGCTACATTTTCTTATTAATTTAAAACTTATATCTCAGCAGAAGTCAGTGACTGTTAAGATTAAGTAGACAGATAGCTTTATTAGAAGTAGAAAGGGTCTTTTTAAGGGTTAAAAAAAGAAATAAGAGAAAGAAAGTCTGAGTGTGTTCTGTGCAGAGAACAGTACTGTATCTGCTGACTTGGCTAAACCAGTAGAAGGAAAGAGAGCTTACCTGGGAGTGTGGTTTAGACACTATAAAAAAGGTGAGTCAAATTACAACTTCCTGTTGCTAGCCTTGCTTGCAGAGCAGAAAGCAGCTAACAAAAACAGGCTACATTCTCTTATTAATTTAAAACTTATATCTCAACAGGAGTCAGTGACTGTTAAGATTAAGTAGCAGATAACCTTATTAGAAGTGGAAGGAGTCTTATGTAGGATTAAAATAAGAAAGAAGAGAAGGAAAGTCAGTGTGTGTTCTGTGCAGGGAAGGGTACTGTATCAACTGACGTTGCTAAACCTCTAGGAGGAAAGAGAGCTCACCAGGGGGTGTGGTTTAGACACCATGAAGCAGGTGGGTCAAGTTACAACTTCCTGTGGCTAGCCTCGCTTGTAGAGCAGAGCAGAAAGCAGCTAACTAAAAGCTTCTTTATTTTCTTATTAATTTAAATCTTACATCTCAGCAGGAGACAGAGACTGTTAAGATTAAGAAGAGACATAACTTTATTACAAGTAGGAGGGGTCTTATTTAGGGTTAAAAAAAGAAAGAAAAGAAAGTCAGAGTGTGTTCTGTGCAGGGAAGGGTACTGTATCAGCTGACTTTGCTAAACCAGTAGGAGGAAAGAGAGCTTACCTGGGGGTGTGGTTTAGACACCATAAAAGCAGGTGAGTCAAATTACAACTTCCTGTTGCTATCCTTCCTTGTAGAACAGAAAGCGCCTAACTAAAAAAAGCTGCATTTTCTTAGTAATTTAAACTTATATCTCAGCAGTCAGTCAGTGCCTAATAAGATTTAATAGACAGATAACGTGATTTGAAGAAAGGGTCTTTAGGGTTAAAAGAAAGAAAAAGCAAGAAAGTCAGTGTGTATGTTCTGTGCAGGGAAGAGGTACTGTCAATGACTTTGCTAAACCAGTAGGAGGAAAGAGAGCTTACCTGGCGGTGTGGGTTAGACATCATAAAAGCAGATGAGTGAAATTACAACTTCCTGTTGCAAGCCTTGCTTGTAGAGCAGTAAGCAACTAACTAAAAAAGCTACATTTTCTTATTAATTTAAAACTTATATCTCAGCAGAAGTCAGTGACTGTTAAGATTAAGTAGACAGATAGCTTTATTAGAAGTAGAAAGGGTATTTTAGGGTTAAAAAAATAAATAAGAGAAAGAAAGTCTGAGTGTGTTCTGTGCAGAGAACAGTACTGTATCTGCTGACATTACTAAACCAGAAGGAGGAAAGACAGCTTACCTTGTGGTGTGGTTTAGACACCATAAAAGCAGATGAGTCAAAGTATAACTTCCTGTTGCCAGCCTTGCTTGTAGAGCAGAAAGCAGCTAACTAAAAGCTGGTGCCTTGGCCAGGCCAAAACTTATATCTCAGCAGGAGTCGGTGACTGTTAAGATTAAGTAGACAGATTACTTTATTCGAAGTTGAAGGGGTCTTATTTAGGGTTAACAAAAGAAAGATAAGAAAGAAAGTCAGTGTGTGTTCTGTGCAGTGAAGGGTACTGTATCAGATGACTTTGCTAAACCAGTAGGAGGAAGAAACACCAGGGGGTGCTGTTGAATACACACCATAAAGCAGGTGAGGTCAAATTACAACTGCCTGTTGCTAGCCTTGTAGAGCTGAAAGCAGCTAACTAAAATTAGCTACATTTTCTTATTTATTTAAAACTTATATCTCTGCAATAGTCAGTGACTGTTAAGAATAGGAAGACAGATAACTTTATTAGAAGTAGAAGGGGCCATATTTAGGGTTAAAAAAAGGAAGGAAAGAAAATAAAGAAAGTCAGTGTGTTTTCTGTACAGGGAAGGGTACTGTATCAGCTGACTTTGCTAGACCAGTAGGAGGAAAGAGAGCTTACCTGAAGTTGTCGTTTAGACAATATAAAAGAAGGTGAGTCAAATTACAACTTCCAGTTTTTAGCCTTGCTTGTAGAGCAGAGCAGAAAGAAGCTAACTAAAAGAAACTACATTTTCTTATTAATTTAAAACGTATATCTCAGCAGGAGTCAGTGACTGTTAAGATTAAGTAATCAGATAACTTTATTAGAAGTAGAAGGGGTCTTAGTTAGGGTTAAAGAAAAGAAAGAAAGTCAGTGTGTGTTCTGTACAGGGAAGGGAACTGTATCAGCTGACTTTGCTAAACCAGTAGGAGGGAAGAGAGCTTACCTGGGGGTGTGAGTTAAACACTATAGAAGCAGGGGAGTCAAATTACAACTTCCTGTTGCTAGCCTTGCTTGAAGAGCAGAAAGCAGCTAACTAAAAGAAGATACATTTTCTCATTAATTTAAAACTTATATCTCAGCAGGAGTCAGTGACTGTTGAGATTAAGTAGACAGATAACTTTATTAGAAGTGTAAGGAGTCTTATTTAGAGTTAAATAAAGAAAGAAAAGTAAGAAAGTCAGTGTGTGTTCTGTGCAGAGAAAGGTACTGTATCTGATGACTATGCTAAACCAGTAGGAGGAAAGAGAGCATACCTGGGGTTGTGGTTTAGACACCATAAAATCTGGTGACTCAAATTGCAACTTCCTATTGCTAGACTTGCTTGTGGAGGAGAAAGCAGCTAACTAAAAGATGCCACATTTTGTTATTAATTTCAAACTTATATCTGGCAGGGCAGTGACTATTAAGATTAAATGAACAGATAACTATTACAAGTAGAAGAGGTCTTATTTAGGGTTAAAGAAGAAAGAAAGAAAGAAGTCAGTGTGTGTGTGTTGTAGTGAAGGTACTGAATCAGCAGACTTTGCTAAACCAGTGGGAAGAGGCTTACCTGGTTTTGTGGTTTAAACACTATAAAAGCAGGTGAGTCAGATCACAACTTCCTGTTGCTAGCCTTGCTTGTAGAGCTGAAAGCAGATAACTAAAAGAAGCTACATTTTCTTATTAATTTAAAACTTATATCTCAGCAGTAGTCAGTGACTGTTAAGGGTAAGTGGACAGATAACTTTATTAGAAGTAGAATGGGTCATATGTAGGGATAAAAAAGAAAGAAAAGAAAGAAAGTCAGTGTGTGTTCTGTGCAGGGAAGGGTACTGTATCAGCTGACTTTGCAAAACCAGTAGGAGGAAAGAGAGCTTACCTGGGGATGTGGTTTAGACAACATAAAAGCAGGTGATTCAAATTACAACTTCCTCCTCTTAGCCTTGCTTGTAGAGCATAGTAGAATGCAGCTAACTAAAAGAAACTACATTTTATTATTAATTTAAAACTTATATCTCAGCAGGAGTCAGTGACTGTTAAGATTAAGTAGACAGATAACTTTATTAGAAGTAGAAGGGGTCTTATTTAGGGTTAAAAAAAGAAAGAAAAGAAAGAAAGTCAGTGTGTGTTCAGTGCAGGGAAGGGTACAGTATTAACAGACTTTGCTAAACCAGTAGGAGGAAAGAGAGCTTACCTGGCGGTGTGGGTTAGGCACCATAAAAGCAGATGAGTGAAATTACAACTTCCTGTTGCAAGCCTTGCTTGTAGAGCAGAAAGCAACTAACTAAAAAAGCTACTTGTTCTTATTAATTTAAAACTTATATCTCAGCAGAAGTCAGTGACTGTTAAGATTAAGTAGACAGATAGCTTTATTAGAAGTAGAAAGGGTCTTTTTTAGGGTTAAAAAAAGAAAGGAGAGAAAGAAAGTCTGAGTGTGTTCTGTGCAGAGAACGGTACTGTATCTGCTGACATTGCTAAACCAGAAGGAGGAAAGACAGCTTACCTTATGGTGTGGTTTAGACACCATAAAATCAGGTGAGTCAAATTACAACTCCTGTTCTAGCCTAGCTTGTAGAGCAGAAAGCAGCTAACTAGCTACATTTTCTTAATGCTTAAAACTTATATCTCAGCAGGAGTAAAGTGACTGTTAAGATTAAGTAGACAGATAACTTTATTAGAAGTAGAAGGGATGTTATTTAGGGTTAACAAAAGGAAGATAAGAAAGAAAGTCAGTGTGCGTTCTGTGCAGGGAAGGGTAATGTATCAGTTGACTTTGCTAAACCAGTAGGAGGAAAGAGAGCTTACCAGGGGGTGTGGTTTGAACTCCATAAAAGCAGGTGAGTCAAATTCCAACTTCCTGTTCCTAGCTTTGCTTGTAGAGCTGAAAGCAGCTAACTAATAGAGCAAGATTTTCTTATTAATTTTAAACTTATATCTCAGCAGGAGTCAGTGACTGTTAAGATTAAGTAGACAGATAATTTTATTACAAGTAGAAGGGGCCATATTTAGGGTTAAAAAAAGAAAGGAAAGAAAAGAAAGAGTTAGTATGTTTTCTGTGCAGAAAGGAACATCAGAGTCACTTTGCTAAACCAGTAGGAGGAAAGAGAGCTTTCCTGGAGGTGTGGTTTAGGCAACATTAAAGCAGGTGAGTCAAATTACAACTTCCTGCTGTTAGCCTTGCTTGTAGAGCAGAGCAGAAAGCAGCTAACTAAAAGAAACTACTTTTCTTATTAATTTAAAACTTATATCTCAGCAGGAGTCAGTGACTGTTAAGATTAAGAAGACAGATAACTTTATTAGAAGTAGAAGGGGTCTTATTTAGGGTTAAAAAAAGAAAGAAAAGAAAGAAAGTCAGTGTGTGTTCTCTACAGGGAAGGGTACGGTATCAGCTGACTTTGCTACACCAATAGGAGGAAAGAGATATTACCTGGGGGTGTGGGTTAAACACTGTAGAAGCAGGGGAGTCAAGTTACAACTTCCTGTTGCTGGCATTGCTTGAAGAGCAGAAAGCAGCTAACTAAAAGAAGATACATTTTCTCATTAATTTAAAGCTTATATCTCAGCAGGAGTCAGTGACTGTTAAGATTAAGTAGACAGATAACTTTATTAGAAGTATAAAGTGTCTTATTTTGGGTTCAATAAAGAAAGAAAACAAGGAATGTCAGTGTGTGTTTTGAGCAGGGAAAGGAACTGTATCAGATGACTATGCTGAACCAGTAGGAGGAAAGAGAGCTTACCAGGGGTTGTGGTTTAGACACCATAAAAGCAGGTGAGTCAAATTACAACTTCCTGTTGCTAGACTTCCTTGTAAAGAAGAAAGCAGCTAACTAAAAGAAGCTTCATTTTCTTATTAATTTAAAACATATCTCAGCAGAAGTCTGTGACTGTTAAGATTAAGCAGACAGTTAACTTTATTAGAAGAAGAAGGGGTCTTATTTAGGGTTAAAAAAGAAAGAAAAGAAAGAAAGTCAGTATGTGTTCTGTGCAGGGAAGGGTACTGTAACAGCTGACTTTGCTAAACCAGTAGTAGGAAAAAGAGCTTACCTGGGGGTGTGGTTTAGACACCGTAAAAGTAGGTGAGTCAGATTACAACTTCCTGTTGCTAGCCTTGCTTTTGGAGCAGAAAGCAGCTAACTAAAAAAGCTACATTTTCTTACTAATTTAAAACTTATATCTCAGCAGGAGTCGGTGACTGTTAAGATTAAGTAGACAGATTACTTTATTAGAAATAGAAGGGGTCTTTTTTAGGTTTAACAAAAGAAAGATAAGAGAAAAAGTCAGTGTGCATTCTGTGGAGAGGAAACTGTATCAATGACTTTGCTAAGCAAAGAAGGAGCCAATGACACCAGGGGTGTGGTTTGAACCGTTAAAAGCAGGTGGAGTCAAATTCTAACTTCATTTTGCTAGCCTTGCTTGTAGAGCTAAAAGCAGCTAACTAAAAAGCTACATTTCCGTAATTTAAACATATCTCAGCAGGGTCAGTGACTGTTAGAGATTCATCGACAGATAACTTTTTAAGTAGAAGAGAGCCGTTAGGGTTAAAAACAGAAAGCAAGTCAGTGTGTTTTCTGTACAGGGCAGGGTACTGTATCAGCTAACTTTGCTAAACCAGTAGGAGGAAAGAGAGCATACCTGGAGGTGTGGTTTAGACACTATAAAAGCAGGTGAGTTAAATTACAACTTCATGTTGCTAGCCTTACTTGTAGAGCAGAAAGCAACTAACTAAAAAAGCTACATTTTCTTATTAATTTAAAACTTATATCTCAGCAGGAGTCAGTAACTATTAGATTAGTAGACAGATAACTTTATTAGAAGTAGAAGGGTCTTTTAGGGGTTAAAAAGAAAGAAAAATCAGAGTGTATTCTGTGCAGGGAAGGGTACTATATCTACTGGATTTGCTAAACCAGTAGGAGGACAGAGAGTTTACCTGGGGGTGTGGTTTAGACACCATAAAAGCAGATGAGTCAAAGTATAACTTCCTGTTGCCAGCCTTGCTTGTAGAGCAGAAAGCAGCTAACTAAGAAAGCTACATTTTCTTAATAATTTAAAACTTATATCTCAGCAGGAGTCGGTGACTGTTAAGATTAAGTAGACAGATTACTTTATTCGAAGTTGAAGGGGTCTTATTTAGGGTTAACAAAAGAAAGATAAGAAAGAAAGTCAATGTGTGTTCTGTGCAGTGAAGGGTACTGTATCAGCTGACTTTGCTAAACCAGTAGGAGGAAAGAGAGCTTACCAGGGGGTGCTGTTTAGACACCATAAAAGCAGGTGAGTCAAATTACAACTGCCTGTTGCTAGCCTTGCTTGTAGAGCTGAAAGCAGCTAACTAAAATAAGCTACATTTTCTTATTGATTTAAAACTTATATCTCTGCAATAGTCAGTGACTGTTAAGAATAGGAAGACTGATAACTTTATTAGAAGTAGAAGGGGCCATATTTAGGGTTAAAAAAAGAAAGGAAAGAAAATAAAGAAAGTCAGTGTGTTTTCTGTGCAGGGAAGGGTACTGTATCAGATGACTTTGATAGACCAGTAGGAGGAAAGGCTTAGATGAGTTGTCGCTTAGACAATATAAAGAAGGTGGAGTCAAATTACAATTCAGTTTTAGCCTTGCTTGTAGAACAGGCAAGAAAAAGCTAACTAAAAACTACATTTCTTATTAATTTAAAACGTATATCTCAGCAGGAGTCAGTGACTGTTAAGATTAAGTAATCAGATAACTTTATTAGAAGTAGAAGGGGTCTTATTTAGGGTTAAAAAAAGAAAGAAAAGAAAGAAAGTCAGTGTGTGTTCTGTACAGGGAAGGGAACTGTATCAGCTGACTTTGCTAAACCAGTAGGAGGGAAGAGAGCTTACCTGGGGGTGTGAGTTAAACACTATAGAAGCAGGGGAGTCAAATTACAACTTCCTGTTGCTAGCCTTGCTAGAAGAGCAGAAAGCAGCTAACTAAAAGAAGATACATTTTCTCATTAATTTAAAACTTATATCTCAGCAGGAGTCAGTGACTGTTGAGATTAAGTAGACAGATAACTTTATTAGAAGTATAAGGAGTCTTATTTAGAGTTAAATAAAGAAAGAAAAGTAAGAAAGTCAGTGTGTGTTCTGTGCAGAGAAAGGTACTGTATCTGATGACTATAGCTAAACCAGTAGGAGGAAAGAGAGCATACCTGGGGTTGTGGTTTAGACACCATAAAATCTGGTGACTCAAATTGCAACTTCCTGTTGCTAGACTTGCTTGTGGAGGAGAAAGCAGCTAACTAAAAGATGCCACATTTTGTTATTAATTTAAAACTTATATCTCAGCAGGAGCCAGTGACTGTTAAGATTAAGTAGACAGATAACTTTATTAGAAGTAGAAGGGGTCTTATTTAGGGTTAAAAAAGAAAGAAAAGAAAGAAAGTCAGTGTGTGTGTTTTGTGCAGGGAAGGGTACTGAATCAGCAGACTTTGATAAACCAGTAGGAGGAAAGAGAGCTTACCTGGTTTTGTGGTTTAAACACTATAAAAGCAGGTGAGTCAGATCACAACTTCCTGTTGCTAGCCTTGCTTGTAGAGCTGAAAGCAGCTAACTAAAAGAAGCTACACTTTCTTATTAATTTAAAACATATCTCCTTGTAGTCAGTGACTGTTAAGAGTAAGTGGACAGATAACTTTATTAGAAGTAGAATGGGTCATATGTAGGGATAAAAAAGAAAGAAAAGAAAGAAAGTCAGTGTGTGTTCTGTGCAGGGAAGGGTACTGTATCAGCTGACTTTGCAAAACCAGTAGAGGAAAGAGAGCTTACCTGGGGATGTGGTTTAGACAACATAAAAGCAGGTGATTCAAATTACAACTTCCTCCTTAGCCTTGCTTGTAGAGCATAGTAGAATGTAGCTAACTAAAAGAAACTACATTTTATTATTAATTTAAAACTTATATCTCAGCAGGAGTCAGTGACTGTTAAGATTAAGTAGACAGATAACTTTATTAGAAGTAGAAGGGGTCTTATTTAGGGTTAAAAAAAGGAAGAAAAGAAAGAAAGTCAGTGTGTGTTCAGTGCAGGGAAGAGTACAGTATTAACAGACTTTGCTAAACCAGTAGGAGGAAAGAGAGCTTACCTGGCGGTGTGGGTTAGGCACCATAAAAGCAGATGAGTGAAATTACAACTTCCTGTTGCAAGCCTTGCTTGTAGAGCAGAAAGCAACTAACTAAAAAAGCTACTTGTTCTTATTAATTTAAAACTTATATCTCAGCAGAAGTCAGTGACTGTTAAGATTAAGTAGACAGATAGCTTTATTAGAAGTAGAAAGGGTCTTTTTTAGGGTTAAAAAAAGAAAGAAGAGAAAGAAAGTCTGAGTGTGTTCTGTGCAGAGAACGGTACTGTATCTGCTGACATTGCTAAACCAGAAGGAGGAAAGACAGCTTACCTTATGGTGTGGTTTAGACACCATAAAATCAGGTGAGTCAAATTACAACTTCCTGTTCCTAGCCTTGCTTGTAGAGCAGAAAGCAGCTAACTAAAAAAGCTACATTTTCTTAATACTTTAAAACTTATATCTCAGCAGGAGTCGGTGACTGTTAAGATTAAGTAGACAGATAACTTTATTAGAAGTAGAAGGGATGTTATTTAGGGTTAACAAAAGAAAGATAAGAAAGAAAGTCAGTGTGCGTTCTGTGCAGGAAGAGGTAATGTATCAGTTGACTTTGCTAAACCAGTAGGAGGAAAGAGAGCTTACCAGGGGGTGTGGTTTAGACACCATAAAAGCAGGTGAGTCAAATTCCAACTTCCTGTTCCTAGCTTTGCTTGTAGAGCTGAAAGCAGCTAACTAATAGAGCAAGATTTTCTTATTAATTTTAAACTTATATCTCAGCAGGAGTCAGTAATAAGATTAAAGAAGGAAATGAAGGATAGCAGTGAAAGAAGGAAAAGTATTGAGACAGGAAAATAATAGTACTGTTGCAACAGATTTTCTTTTGAAATGAATATAGGACAGATTATTTTTTCTAGCCTAAATGAGAATAAAATATCAGCTGATAGTTAGTTGCAAATAAAATACAGGAACTTGATAAATATTCTCAAATAATTCATAAGAAGCAGGTGTATGAAGCAGACAGCCTTACCATAATTATCATGCTTCTAATAGGGTTCTAGATAAGGAGTGTATACTACTTCCATATCATAAATGTCTTTTATTTCACGTACTCCTGCATTTGTCTCATTATTGCCTTGTTAATTGAGCTTACTGCATATACTGCCAGTTAATGTGTGTAACCTGCACTTAGGTCATTATTGCTGTATTTAAATGAGCTTACTGCATATACTGTCTGTTAATTTGTCCAACCATGGTTTGAGTCCTGGTTGCTTACCTCTGGCTGACTTCACCCCACTCTCCAATGCTTATTGCTGCCCTGTCCTATCCTTCCCCTTACTTCTTGTGTCATTTGTCCTAACTCCCTAGATAGGGTCCCTAAACTTGTATCACTGTATTGTTTCTCACTGTGGCAGAAACAGAAACTCACTGTCTTTATACCTTCTGTTCTACTCTGCCCCATCTCCTATTCACCTGCATATTTAACCTTTGTATCTCAGTGCTGTTCCTGTTCTATCAGCCCCACATTCCATCCACCTGCCTACTTAGCCTTCCTCCACTCTGCCCCTGCACTATTTTTTACTAACACTGTTTTCCCCACCATCTTCCTGCTAAACTCATATACTTCCCCTCTATATATCTGACTTCTTTGACTTCCTTCCCAGTCTGGCAAGCATGTACCCTCTCCCCGCCTAAGCTCCTCCATTGCTCCTTTTTGTAGTGTGCTTTTTAGGCCTCCAGTATTTCAAAGTTTGTTGCTTATCTCCCTTTCTCTCCTTCCCCTCCTGTTCTCCCCAGCTCTCCTCCCCTCCTGATCTTCCTTCTCCTCCCCTTCTTCTCCCTCTCCCTCTCAATCACTAACTCACCCTCCCCTCCTCTTGTTATCCCTCTCTCTCTCTCCCATTCCTCCTGGCTCCCTGGTTGCTCTTTCCTCCACTCCACTTGGCTCCACTTTGAAACTCTTAGATCTGTTTTTCCCTCCTACCCCATTCTCCTCCAGCACCCCTTCTCTCCCCCTCACCTGCCACACAAATGCATCCCTGATTCCATCAAGCTCCTCATCTTGCAGCTGCTCTTCATAGCATGTGATATTGAGCTTAATCCTGGCCCTACCCACACACTTCCCACTTGTTTCCCCAAAGGGTTGAGCATGGCACACAACAATGTTCTGAAGCCTCCTCCCCAAGATAGACCAACTGCAACTTCTCACAGTAATCTTCATCCAGATGTGTTAATAATCTCAGAGTCTTGGCTATTCCCCAAGATCCCTAATTTTGCTGATGTCATTCCTGGGTACACTCTCACCCACACAATCCAAAGAAATCCTGCCTGGTGCTCATAACTGTTGCAGCACCAAGAAAATCCAAATATAGCAAAAAATTAAGCCAGTGCACCAACAGAAAACAAGTGCATCCAAGAGTAAATGCTCTGTGAATTTAATGTGCTCAAGGAACAGCTGATCACAGGCCCAAGTGCTTAGAACCTATTGCAGGTTCTTCATCGGGGGAGGGGCGAAAGAGAACATACAATACACATTTAAAATATATAAGTACATGTAAGCAGTAATATACAGAATAAGTAGATATGTACTTTTTGAAGATTTACATTAAAATAAGTAAATATATGTTAGTATGTAGAAGCTGGATGTAACTAATGTAATCAAATAATTCCAAAATTCTAAAGTTAAATGTTTAATTTTTAATAGTCCTTATTTAGATAGAATGTTTTAGTTTCTAAACACTCTTAAATATTTCAAGAATCAATGGGAGCAAGTATGAAACCATGGTGGAAACTGCAAACAGATTCCTAGGTCTCCTGAAAGGAAAAGGACAAACAATAAATAAATTAATTAATTAAAAGTCTCAAACATGGAGTAAAACAGTACCCTGTGGAAAAAGAAATTTATTGCAGATAGGGTAAAATGTCCCAACCATCATTTAGTCCTAGAGGGTAAATGACTCTCAGATTAAATATTAGTCTGCTCTCCTTCTGTAATAATGTCTCTCATCTATTACTCCTCTCAAATTTGATCTCTCATGATCAATACTTATAAAACTGAAACTTTGCAATGATGACATGTGTTTCACATACCAATGGTTGCCTACAAAGATATCTCCCCTTTGATTCAAAATAGATTGACTGTGCCCTTGGATTCTTTCTTTGAGGGGGCGAGTAGTCATGCCAATGTATAGTGATGGACAGTTGCACCACAAGGCATAGACTATAAATGGTGTCTGGCAGGTAATAAAATGGTGAACTGCACAATTTGCTCCATTTGTGGGACTAAGGAATTTGTTTTCTTGTGTCATGTACTTGCAAATATTGCAATTCCCACAATGGTGTGAGCTCATACTTCTAGTAGTCAAAAAAGAAGATCTTGGCTTTGTAGGGTTTACTGAATAATGGCTTTTAACTACCATGTCTTTGATATATTTTGCTCTTTTGTAGACCACTCTTGGAGACGCATCTATATTCCCTGTTCAGGTCATGGTCAACTTCAAGTATATCCCAGAATATTTTTAGTGTTCCTGCTATCTTAGGGGTCACTGAGTTGTACTAAGTGATAAAACTGACCCAAGTACCTTGTTTTTCAGTGCATTCCTTAGGGGTCATTAGGTATCCCTATCTATGGAGCAGGCATAGGATTCTGCTTTTTGAAGCAACACATGGTCATACCTCTATCCAGAAACTATTGGTAAATTCCTCAAGTATCTATGAAAGTTTCTAATGTTGAGCAGTTTCTGCATATTCTAAGAAATTGTCCTTTTGGGATGCCACATTTCAAATTGGGGAGGGGGGATGACAGCTGTCTGACCATAATAAAGTGTTACCTGATATGGGCTTACAAAAGTTTTCAGTGGCAATAGTGACATTCGTGGTTGCACATAACTTCACATCCAAGAATGTGACAGACATGGGATCCACTGTATGTATGAATCATAAGCTCCAGTTGTTCTAGTTAAGGTAACCCATAAACTCCTTTATTTCAGACCTTGTGCTTATCCAAATGCAGAGCACATCATCAATGTATCAGCCCTAATATTGTATTTTGTCTCAAAATTTATTAGCGTCTGGGTTCAAAGATGGCAACTTCCTCCCACCAACCCAGAAAAAGGTTGGCATAGGTGGGTGCCATTGCCGGCCACATCACTGTGCCACATGTTTACAGGTAAAAAAGAGTAAAAAGAAAACAGATTGCTATTCAACATCAAGTCAAGAGCTTTCAAAAAAAACTGTATCAAGAACAGATTCTGTTTGATAAGTAACAATGAATAATATATAATATATAAATGGCATTTAATCCCAAATGGTGTTTGATACTGGTATTAAGTGATTATACTTCAGCAGTGAGCCACAAGCAATCAGCATCAAAAGTCTGATGTTGAAGGGCCTCTAATGAGAAGGTAGTCATTTCACAGTGCTGTTTTAAAAAAAATCTATAAATTTGGAAAGGATCTCAGAGAGCCAATTCCTTATATTATGGAACATCCAGGCAGTCTCAGAGGGTTGTTAAGTATCCTTGGTAACATGTAAATGTTGGAATTATTGAAAGTTCTGAGACAGGAACTGCACTCTGCTCTAGAAATCAGTCCCTTGACCTGTAATGAGATAAAATTGTTAAACATCTTCTGGTGAATAGGTGTCGAGTTTCCATCTAATCCTCAGTAGTTTTCTGCATTCTCCAACTGGTGTTTTCTTCCTTTAAATAATCAGTTGAGGTCATAACTACCAGCTGTCCACCTTGTCATCATGTTTAATTGTCAAATGATCCATCTTGGCCAGTTCCTTTAATGCTGTCACTTTGGGATCCCAGCAATAAGGTGGAATATCTAGGTTCATATTATTAATCTGATCCTGCTCCAGGCTGTTATAAGATAATGATCTATCAAGTACATTCATGTCTACAGAGGTAGAGGCAACAGGTGTTGCTATTGACAGAGCAGTGGGTGAAGGACAAATTGTTCCTTCAGATTGAGTGGGTGGCAGAAGCAATGTTTCTTCATGCTCCATTTTTGCATTTGCTCAGTGGTTAGTACCAAACATCTTGAGACAAGTACATTGGGACTTGGGAAGTGTGTAACTGCTGTGCACATTGCTATTACAACTATAAGGGGCTCGACAGTGTGCACCAATAATCACACACTGTAGTCCTGACATCACTCAGGCTGCAACTTCTTGTACTTCAAAGGACTGAAGACACTCCAATCAGAGAAGGTTTTGGTCTTTTGATGTGCAAGAAGCTGCATCAGCAAACAGCTGATTGGCATTGAAGTAAAGGAGCTGAGATCTCTCTCTCAACTCCCCAAAAAAGTTTCAACTAAAGCTTGAAGCCGAATCAGTTCATCAGCTTTAAAAACAGTTGCAGCTGAACACCAGAAGTTTGCTAAGGACCTTACCGGTGTGCAGCTGCTAATTCATGCACAACAACAATGTCTGTAGCTGGCAGCTCTGTAACTCTCTACCCATCCAGTCCTCCCTCTTAGCATCCACTACCCACACCTCACACTCCAAACATAACACACTGACACTGGGTGTGCCCAGTCCCCAGTGTTGAAACTTAAAATAAAGAACACATGCCCTTTGCATTTTTTACATGCCTGTCCATTGATGTCTATTGCACCACCTTTTATAACACTGACACTGGGGGTGCCCAATCCTCCAGTGTCCATGGCTGGCACCCCTGTAACTGTCACCCACACCCGAACCTCCCACTAGCATCCACCACCCCACCCCCAAACATAACACTGGCACTGGGGGTGCCTAATCCCCCAGTGTTGAAACCAAAAATAAAGACAACCTTCCCTCAGCATTTTTTTAATACCCTGTAAAAAAGAAAACAGTCCATAGATGTCTGTTGCAGCTGTAACTGCAATCCACCCCCCGCCACAGTTTAATAACATTGACACTGGGGGTGCCCAATCCCAGTGTCCACAGCTGGTGCCCCTGTAACTGTCACCCCCTCCCAACCCTCCCAAAGAGCACCCACCATTCCACCCCACCCCAATCATAACACTGATACTGGGGGTGCCTGATCCTCCAGTGTCCAAACTTGAAATAAAGAAAACCTTCCCTCTGCATTTTTTTAATGCACTATAAACAAGAAAATGGTTCATCGGTGTCTGTTGTGCAATTAGTTCCCCATCCACACCCAACCTTCGAACTCAACACCTCCCCCCGCAAGCCCTTACTTACCCACCAGGGGTCCAACATCATAATCTTCTCTGAACCGCAGACACAACTTCACTCTTCAAAGCTGGACCGTGAACTGAGGAAATCAGGTATGTCGTTCAATGTATTTCAATGGGGGGTTGAACTTGTGTGCATAACTTTACCATTTTTTGATATTTTTGTCCAAAGTTTAAACACACCTTTTTTGAGACATCACCTCATGAACAGTGCAAGGGAAACTCAATAAATCTGTCCAGAAAAGGAATTTTGCAGTCACTGTGCAAAATCACCTTTTGGACAGAAGTTGAACATTTTCATGTTCTTGTTCATGAGGTCTATGTTGAAAATTTGTGTGAAAATATTTAAAACAATAAAGTTATGAGCCAATGTTGAAATTTGCAAATGTAGACTCATAACTTTGGTCATTTTCAACATTTTGACCCCATATTTTCAACATAGCCATTTCCTTATAGCATCTCATGAATGTGACAGCTGTCATTTTTCAAATCCTGGTCAAAATGTGTTTTGGCACCCCAAAAGATGATTTCACAGTCGTACACAAAATCACCTTTTGGGTAGGAGTTGAATAATGTCTTTGCACTTGTTCATGAGGTGGGATCATAAGAAGGTGGTTACCCACCCGACAGCGACAGTTCGACATCAAGGTCCCCTACAGTGACTACAGTGCCACGCCACTGTAGGGGACCCACTGGAACCAGGCACTGTCTGTCAGGGGTCCTGCACTCCCATATCATCTTCGACACGGAGGTAATAATCCTAAGTGGGGGGTGCAGCTCCCCATATGGGTGGTTTGGGGATGAAGCCCTCGCAAAACACTTCCTGGCATGGGAAACTGGCAGCCAACTGCAAAATGCAATCGACCTGTGGGAAACCAGCAGCCGACTGCAAATGCAGTCGACCTGCCTGTTTTGTTGTCATGGTTGCTTCAATAAATATTTTGTCAAACACTCATCGTGGATTCATAAGAAGGCTATGTTGAATATTTTGAGCAAAATATTAAAAGCAACACAGTTATGAATCTACACTGAAATTTACAAATGCAGTCTTGTAACTTTGGAAATTTTTTATATTTTGATTCACAAATTATAAACATAGCCATTTCTTCATAGTACTTCATGATTGTGGTAGCTGTGCATTTTCGAAACTAGGCTAAATGTGTTTTCATACTGTGGCATGGAATGACAATTTGGTGGTGTGGAATGATGTTTTGGGATGATTTGAAAATCTTCACCTGCCGGGAGTATTAGGTGTGTAATAAGGCTATGCTGAAAATTTGGTGTACAAATATGGTAACATGCAAATGTTATGACTGAACTTTACACTATTTCAGCATTCACTCATAAGTTCAATGATTTTGAATGTTTAGAAACATAGAAATTGATGGCAGATAAAGACCGTTAGGCCATCCAGTCTGCCCATTTTTTCTGCCTACTGTAAAAGCTGCAGACCCTACTTGATCTCTGGCTTTACCTCTTCATGCCTATTGCTTATGTTCCCCTATGCCTGTCCCATGCATGCTTGAATTCCCCCACTGTATTTGCCCCACCACCTCTGCTGGGAGTCTATTCCATGCATCCAGCACCCCTTCCATGAAGAAATACTTCCTCAGGCTACCCCTTAGTCTATCCCCTTCCATCCTCATGCCATGCCTCCTCATTTCTGGGCATCTCCTTTTCTGAAAGATGTTACCCTTGAGTACCCTATTTATACCTTTTAGATATTTGTAGTTTTTATCATATCTCCCCTACTCCTCTCCTCCCGTTTTGACTCCAAACTTCCAAGCAAAGCCATTTTCCACAAAACCTCATAAAAGTGACATGTAATTTTGTATTTGCTGCACTTCCACAAAAACATTTTGGGACAACTCTATAGGGATTTGGAGGTGAATCACTGCAGCCCATTGCAGTTTCAACTGCAAGGGCTTAACAGTCTAGACCAATGACCATGCAGTGTTGTCATGATGCAACTAGTCACCTTGTTGGCTGAAACTTGTGTACTTCAAAGGACTGAAGCTGCTCCAATCAGATAGGGATTCAGGTCCTTGACATACATGAAGCCATGTTAGCAAACAGCTGATCAGCTTTCAAAACAGTTGCAGCTGCACACTAGAAATTTGCTACCGACCTTACCAGTCTGCAGCTGCTATTTCAAGCCCTGTAACAACAAAAAACATCTATCGATGTCTATTGCTGGTGCCCCATAACTCTCTCCCCACCCAACCCATCCCTCTCAGAACCCACCATGCCCCACTCCCCTCCCAAACATAACGCTGACACTGGGGGTGCCCAATCCCTCAATGTTCACCTTGTAGTTTTTTTTATCATATAAGATTTTATTAAGTTTTCCTAGTACAGTCAGCCATCTAAAAACACACACATGTCACATTCAGATATAACAGTACTCCCATGGAGTAACCTACATATAAATTACTACTAAAACTTGTTAGGCATAATGAAATTAAGGTTGTGTTCATCTTAATCTCCATGGACTCCATATATTTAGAGTTACTATAGTGTAATACAATGGGTTGACACAATATGTTTCTAGTATTCCATATATATTATTAGCAATAATCAGGTATCTATCACTATCAAATACCTACCAAACCAGCATAGTAATCTAAAGCAGCAGAAAGCAGCAACAGAGGGATAGACAGAATAGTACAGTACAGCAGCAGGAAGTGGTGGGAACATCCGGCCACCATCAATTATTGTCATATTGACCATCTGTTATGCAACTCAAACAGTTCAAGCTAGCAGGGGCTTTGCAGTGGTGGAGGTGCCACAGCACATATGTGGGAGTCGGCATGCCTCCACTTTCTATAGTACCTAGTGGGCCTCCTTTGCCACTGCAGTGAGCCTCTCAAAAACAGCCAGTCTGGCCATGGCTGCATGCCATTGTGATAGTGGGGGGATAGGATGCCTTCATCAGAGTAGGATGGCCCATTTGGCCTCTATTAGGGCCACTAAAAGCCAAGCCTTGCTGGGAGAGGAAAGGAGAGTGGGAGTAAAACTGAGGTGACTCCCAGTAGGAGATAACGGTGCTGGAGAGAGTGACTTGCCTATAATTCTAAAGCAATCATCTAAAACCTGTGTCCAGAAGACCTGTAAGTTTGGGCAGGTCCACAATATGTGAAGTAGATGGGCAGGAGAAGAGTGACATCTCCAACAGCGGCTATGTGGACTAATTTTTAAGCTGTGTAGGACTGAAGGGGTCCTATACCACCTAAAGGAGGATTTAAAGTTGTATTAGCTGGCTCAGAGAATCTTCATAAGCTGTATGAACAGCTCTGAGGCAATCTGATCACTGCTGTGGAGATATGGGGAGGAGTAGCTCATGCTCCCAGGTAGCTCTTCTAGATAGGGTGGTGTCAGGCTTGAGCATCCCTGAGAGTTTTGTAAAAGAGACCAGTGAGGCCCTGGCTTTCTCTGTTGGAGGAGGATGGATGTTTAGGCAGTGCCATGGTGACTGGATTGGAGGTTGTTTTAGGAGGGGAGTTAAGTGCTCCTGATCTGCAGAAATTTCCAAAAATCTGATAAAGGTAACCCATACTGGCCTTGAATCTTCTTGAAGGACATAAGGGTTCAGATGTTCGGAGGAGAAGATCTCCTACAGCTCAAATCCCATTGGAAGCCCATAATGGCCATTTGAGTGTTTTATGGTCTACTGTAATACAGGAGCAATCCCAAAGTGAAGCATGACAAATGGGAGGAAGTAGTCTGAGCTCTGAACCCCAGTGAGCACCATCACTCTACACCATGACCTGCACATTTCTGTCATAGTAGGTGTAAGGTGATGTTCCCTATGCTTTTTCTTAGATAATAAGGAATATAGGGGGTTGTCCGTAGATAAAGCAGCTTCCAAACTTACCCATTGGGGATGGTGGTGTGGGGAAGGAACCAAGAAGTAGCCTGGGCCATTCTGAAAGCCAGATGGTAGCCTGTAAAGCAGGGCAACCCAAGCCCACACTTGGTCCAGTGGGATTGCAATTTCGTCTGTCCCCACCTCTGGGCATTACCCTCCCATAGAAAGAGTGAGATTAACTTGTCTAGGGCTTTGAATGGTTTTTGAGTGAGTGGAATTGAGAGGTTATTGAGGAGGTAGGATACTCTGGAGAAAATAAACATTTTGACAGCTTCTACCTTTCCTTTCAGAGCTAGTTTCAGCTTTCTCCATCGTTGAATTCAGCCACCAAGGAATTCAGAAGAGGAGAAAAGTTAAGTGACTCTAAATCTTTCCAAGATGCAGAGATATATACCGCTAGGTAGGGGAACCATAGAGGAGCCCATGTAATGTCAGTGCCAGCAAAGCAATGCCTTCTACATGCCCCATTCATGGGAGAGAGGGTAGTTTTCTTTTGGTTCACTGTTAGTCCTGAGAGGGAAGCAAATTCTCGCAGAATGATGAGAGTTGTGGGTAAGGAGATCTGGGGGTCAGAAAATGTGAGGAGCATATTATCCGCATAAGCATTAAGCAGATAGGAAGAGTCCTTCACCAGGATACCAGTGACATCAGGGGTACTGATACACTTTCTAATTAGTGGGTCCAGGGCTATTAAAAAAGAGTAGGGGGAGAGAGGGCAGCCCTGTCTGGTTCCTCTTTGTAATGCAAATGGGCGAGAGGTATCTCTGTTAGTAACAATGCTGGCTGTGGGTGAATGATACAGTGTCGACACCCAAGAACACAAAGAGGGCCTGAATCCATATGAAGTGAGAACGCCATGGAGATAGGCCCATTCCAAGGAGTTGAACGCCTTGGTAAAGTCTATTGCCAAGGCAGCTGCTGGAGTCTTGGACTGGAGTGATAGCTATTTGAGGACCAAGACCAGTCTTAGATTATTGGCACTGGACCTCCCTTTTTGAAACCCAGTCTGGGAAGGATGGATCAGTGTAGGCAATATGTGGGAGAGCCTATTCGCCAGTACTTTTGCAATTATCTTGGTGTCTACTGATATCAGAGAGATGGGCCAAAAATTTGCAAGAGAGAACATCAAGCTTTTTTAGGGATTAAAGTGATGAGGGCATCACGCATAGTATGGGGGAGCATGCAGTCTTTTTGGGCTTCCTGGAGGGCTTTTAGCAGTGGTGTGTTAATTTCATCCCACAGGGTTTGGTAGAGTTCTGCCATCAACTCATCTGGCCGAGGGCCTTCTCTTTTGCCATCTGGGAGAGCGCCAAGTGCAGTTCATCCACTGTGATAGAGGCATCCAGATCACTATGGTGATCAGCCGCAAGCTGGGGGAGTGACATGCTCTGGCAAAAAGTCTTCAGCCGTTAAGAGAGCACATCATCTGGGGTTGTGTTCTGGGACTGATAGAGCTCCTGGTAGAATCTATACATTTCTTCATTGATGGCTTTCAGGGTCACTACTAACTTTCCTTGCCTATTCTTAAGGGTCAAAATCATAGAGGAGGCCTGTTGCTTCCATAGCCAGTAAGCTAACAGTTTCCACCCATTGTCACCCCCATGACCTATGCCTGGCTTGAATCAATTGCCACTCTGCTTTTATATTCAACATCACATTAATTTTATTCTTTAAACCTGTGATCTGGGCCAACAGTGATGAGTTAAGCGAAGTCCTTGGAGAAGCTTTAAACTGGTGCTCCAGGTTTGTGAGCTTATTCTGTAACTCTTGTATTTGCCTCCATCGCTCCCTATTTTTGGCTGCAGAGTAAGAAATAATTCTCCCCCTCAGGACAGCCTTGAAAGCTTCCCATTTGGTAGCTGAGAAGGTCTCTCCTGTGGTATTAACTGAGAAGTATGCTTGTGCCTCTCTTATGCTCTCTTATGAAATAAAGCACAGTGACATCAGCTGAGCCAAAAACTGTAATGAAATAAAGCCTAATGACATCAGCTGAGCCAAAAATTGTAATGAAATAAAGAAAAACAATAATGAAATAAAGTACAGTGACATCAGCTGAGTAAAAACTGTATTGAAATAAAGCACTGTGACATCAGCTGTGCCAAAAAGTGTAGTGAAATAAAGCACAGTGACATCAGCTGAACCAAACACTATAGTGAAATAAAGTACATTGACATCAGCTGAGCCAAACTCTATAGTGAAATAAAGCACAGTGACATCAGCAGAGAAAAGAACTATAGTGAAATAAAGCCCAGTGACATCAGCTGAGCCAAGAACTTTAATGAAATAAAGCACAGTGACATCAGCTGAGCCAAAACTGTAAAGAAATAAAGCCCAGCAACATCAGCTGAGCCAAAAACTATAATGAAATAAAGCACAGTGACATCAGCTGAGCCAAAAACTGTAATGAAATAAAGCCCAGAGACATCAGCTGAGCCAAAAACTATAATGAAATAATGCACGTTAAAATCAGTTGAGCCAGAAACTATAATGAAATAAAGCACTGTGACATCAGCTGAGTCAAAAACAGTAACGAAATAAAGCTCAGTGATAACAGCTGAGACAAGAAACTATAGTGAAATACAGCCCAGTGACTTCAGCTGAGCCAAAAACTACGGTGAAATAAACCATAGTGACATCAGCGGAGGCAAAAATTATAGTGAAATAAAGCCCAGTGACATCAGCTGAGCCAGAAGCCATAATGAAATAATGCACTGTGACATCAGCTGAGCCAAAAACTATAATGAAATCAAGCACACTGACATTAGCTGAGCCAAAAACTATAATGAAATAAAGCACAGTGACATCAGCAGAGCCAAACTCTATAGTGAAATAAAGCCCTGTGACATCTGCTGAGCCAAAAACTGTAATGAAATAAAGCACAGTGACATCAGCTGAGTCAAAAGCTATAGTGAAAGACAGCCTAGTGACATCACCTGAGGCAAAAACTATAATGAAATAAAGCACTGTGACATTGGCTGAGCCAAAAACTGTAATTAAATAAAGCTCAGTGACATCAGCTCAGGAAAAACTATAGTGAAAAAAAGCACAGTGACGTCAGCTATGCCAAAAACTGTAATGAAATAAAGCCCAATGACATCAGCTGTGCCAAAATCCATGGTGAAATAAAGCCCAGTGACATCAGCTGTGCCAAAATCCATGGTGAAATAAAGCCCAGTGACATCAGCTGAGTCAAGAACTATACAATAATACAGCACATTGACAACAACTGAGCAAAAAACTGTAATGAAATAAAGCCCAGTGACATCACCTGAGCCAAAGAAATGTAATGAAATAATGCACAGTGACATCAGCTGAGCCAAAAGCTATAATGAAAAAAAGCACACTCTCATCAGCTGAGCCAACAACCATAATGAAATAAAGCACAGTGACTTCAGCGGAGCCAAAACCTATAGTGTAAGAAAGCCCTGTGACATCAGCTGAGCTAAAAACTGTAATGAAATAAAGAACAGTGACATCAGCTGAGCCAACAACCATAGTGAAATAAAGCACAGTGACATCAGCTGGGCCAAAAACTACAGTGAAATAATGCAGTGATATCAGCTGAGCCAAAATCTATAGTGAAATAAAGCCCTGTGACATCAGCTTAGGCAAGAACTATGATGACATTTATTTGTCACTTATAAATTTGAGATTTATTTCATTACAGTTTTTACTCAGCAGATGTCACTGTGCTTTATTTCATTACAGTTTTTGGCTCAGCTGAACTATAACACTTTATTTGCTTTAGCACAGTGACATCAGCTGAGACAAAAACTGTAATGAAATAAAGCCCAGTGACATCAGCTGAGCCAAAAACTGGAATAAAGTAAAGCACAGAGAAATCAGCAGAGCCAAAAACAATAATGAAATAAAGCCCAGTGACATTAGTTGAGCCAAAACTGTAATGAAATAAAGGCCAGGAAAATCAGCCGAGTCAAAAACTAAAATGAAATACAGCACAATGACATCAGCTGAGCCAAAAACTGTAATGAAATAAAGCACAGTGACATCAGCTGAGGAAAAACTGTATTGAAATAAAACACAGTGACTTCAGCCGTGCCAAAAACTGTAGTGAAATAAAGCACAGTGACATCAGTTGAGCCAAAAACTATAGTAAAATAAAGCACAGTGACATCAGCTGTGCCAAAAACTATAATGAAATAATGCACAGTGAGATCAGCTGAGCCAAAAACTGTAATGAAATAAAGGCCAGTGACATCAGCTGAGCCAAAAACTATAATGAAATAAAGCACACTGACTTCACCTGAGCCAAAAGCTGTAATGAAATAAAGCACAGTGACATCTGCTGAGTAAAAACTGTAATGAAATAAAGTCTAGTGACATCAGCTGAGCCAAAAACTATGGTGACATAAAGCACAGTGACATCAGCTGTGCCAAAAACTATAGTGAAATAATGCACAGTGACATCAGCTGAGAAAAAATCTATAGAGAAATAAAGCTCAGTGACATCTGCTGAGCCAAGAACAATGATGAAATAAAGCACAGTGACATCAGCTAAGCCTACAACTGTAATGAAATAAAGTCCAGTGACATCAGCTGAGCCAAAAACTGTTATGAAATGAAGAAAAACTATAACAAAATAAAGCACTGGGACATCAGCTGAGCCAAAAACTGTAATGAAATAGAGCCCAGTGACATCAGCTGAGCCAAAAACTGTTATGAAATAAAGAAAAAATATAATAAAATAAAGCACAGGGACATCAGCTGAGCCAAAAACTGTAATGAAATAAAGCCCAGTGACATCAGCTGAGCCAAAAATAGTAATGCAATAAAGGCCAGGGAAATCAGCTGAGTCAAAAACTATAATGAAGTAAAGCACAATGACATCAGCTGAGCCACAAACTGTAATGAAATAAAGCACAGTGACATCAGCTGAGGAAAAACTGTATTGAAATAAAGCACTGTGACAGCAGCTGTGCCAAAAACTGTAGTGAAATAAAGAACAGTGACATCAGCTGAGCCAAAATCTATAGTGAAATAAATCACTTTGACATCAGCTGAGCCAAACTCTATAGTGAAATAAAGCACAGTGACATCAGCAGAGCCAAGAACTATAGTGAAATAAACCCATGTGACATCAGCTGAGCCAAGAACTATGATGAAATAAAGCACAGTGACATTAGCTGAGCCAAAAACTGTAATGAAATAAAGCTCAATGACATCAGCTCAGCCAAAAACTGTAATGAAATAAAGAAAAAACTATAATGAAATAAAGCACAGTGACATCAGCTGAGCCGAAACTGTAATGAAATAAAGCCCAGTGACATCAGCTGAGCCAAAAACAATAATGAAATAATGCACTGTAAAATCAGTTGAGCCAGAATCTATAATGAAATAAAGCACTGTGACATCAGCTGAGCCAAAACCTATATTGAAATAAAGCACAGTGACATCAGCTTAGCCAAACTCTACAGTGAAAGAAAGCCCTGTGACATCAGTTGAGTCAAAAACTGTAACGAAATAAAGCTCAGTGATATCAGCTGAGACATAAACGATAGTGAAATTCAGCCCAGTGACTTCAGCTGAGCCAAAAACTAGAGTGAAATAAAGCACAGTGACATCAGCGGAGGAAAACATTATAGTGAAATAAAGCCCAGTGACATCAGCTGAGCCAGAAGCCATAATGAAATATTGCACAGTGACATCAGCTGAGCCAAAAACTCTAATGAAATCAAGCACACTGACATTAGCTGAGCCAAAAACTATAATGAAATAAAGCACAGTGACATCAGCAGAGCCAAACTCTATAATGAAATAAAGCCCAGTGACATCACCTGAGCTGCAAACTGTAATGAAATAAAGCACAGTGACATCAGGTGAGCCTAAAACTGTAATGAAATAAAGCACATTGACATTAGCTGAGCCAAAAACTATAATGAAATAAAGCACAGTGACATCAGCAGAGCCAAACTCTATAGTGAAATAAAGCCCAGTGACATCACCTGAGCTACAAACTGTAATGAAATAAAGCACAGTGACATCAGGTGAGCCTGAAACTGTAATGAAATAAAGCCCAGTGACATCAGCTGAGGCAAAAACTATAATGAAATAAAGCTCAGTGACATCGGCTGAGCCAAAAACTGTAATTAAATAAAGCCCAGTGAGATCACCTGAGCCAAAAAAAACTAATGAAATAATGCACAGTGACATCAGCTGAGCCAAAAACTATAATGATAAAAAGCACACTCACATCAGCTGAGCCAAAAACTATAAAGAAATAAAGCACAGTGACATCAACGGAGCCAAAATCTATAGGGAAAGAAAGAACTGTGACATCAGCTGAGCTAAAAACTGTAATGAAGTAAAGAACAGTGACATCAGCTGAGCCAAAAACTATACTGAAATAAATCACAGTGACATCAGCTGAGCCAAAGTCTATAGTGAAATAAAGCCCTGTGACATCAGCTTAGGCAAGAACTGTGATGAAATAAAGCACAGTGACATAAGCTGAACCAAAAACTGTAATGAAATAAAGCCCAGTGACATCAGCTGAGCCAAAAACTTTATTAAAGTGTGTTTCACATACCAATGGTTGCCTACAAAGATATCTCCCCTTTGATTCAAAATAGATTGACTGTGCCCTTGGATTCTTTCTTTGAGGGGGCGAGTAAAATAAAGAGTGACATCAGCTGAGCCAGAAGCCATAATGCAATAATGCACAGTGACATCAGCTGAGCCAAAAACTATAATGAAATAAAGCACAGTCACATTAGCTGAGCCAAAAACTATAATGAAATAAAGCACAGTGACATCAGCTGAGACAAACTCTGTAGTGAAATAAAGCCCTTTGATATCAGCTGAACCAAAACTGTAATGAAATAAAGGCCAGGAAAATCAGCTGTGCCGAAAACTCTAGTGAAATAATGCAGAGTGACATTAGCTGAGAAAAAATCTATAGTGAAATAAAGCCCAGTGACATCAACTGAACCAAGAACTATGATGAAATAAAGCACAGTGACATCAGCAGAGCCAAACACTGAAATGAAATAATGCCCAGTGACATCAGCTGAGCCAAAAACTGTAATGAAATAAAGAAAAACTATAATGAAATAAAGCACAGTGACATCAGCTGAGCCAAAAACTTTAATGAAATAAAGCCCAGTGACATCAGCTGAGCCAAAAATAGTAATGCAATAAAGGCTAGGGAAATCAGCTGAGCCAAACCCTATAGTGAAATAAAGCACAGTGACATCAGCAGAGCCAAGAACCATAGTGAAATAAAGCCCAGTGACATCAGCTGAGCCAAGAACTATATTGAAATAAATGACAGTGACATCAGCTGAGCTAAAAACAGTAATGAAATAAAGCACAGTGACATCAACTGAGCCGAAAACTGTAATGAAATAAAGCCCAGTGACATTGGCTGAGCCAAAAACCATAATGAAATAATGCCCAGTGAAATCAGTTGAGCCAGAAACTATAATGAAATAAAGCACAGTGACATCAGCTGAGCCAAAACTATACTGAAATAAAGCACAGTGACATCATATTAGCCAAACACTACAGTGAAATAAAGCCCTGTGACATCAGCTGAGTCAAAAACTGTAACGGAATAAAGCTCAGTGACATCAGCTGGGACAAAAACTATAGTGAAATACAGCCCAGTGACTTCAGCTGAGCCAAAAATTATAGTGAAATAAAGCACAGTGACAACAGCGGAGGCAAAAATTATAGTGAAATAAAGCCCAGTGACATCAGCTGAGCCAGAAGACATAATGAAATAATGCACAGTGACATCAGCTGAGCCAAAATCTGTAGTGAAATAAAGCCCTGTGACATCAGCTGAGCTAAAAACTGTAATGAAATAAAGCCCAGTGACATCAGTTGAGCAAAAACCTATAGTGAAATAAAGCCCACTGACATCAGCTAGGCCAAAAACTACAGTGAAATAATGCAGTGACATCAGCTGAGCCAAAATCTATAGTGAAATAAAGCCCTGTGACATCAACTGAGTAAAGAAGCATGATGAAATAGAGCCCAGTGACATCTGCAGAGCCAAAAACTGTAGTAAAGTAAAGCTGAGAGGAATCAGCTGAGCCAAAATCTGTAATGAAATAAAGCGCAGTGACATCAGCTGAGCCAAAAACTGTAATGAAATAAAGCCCAGTGACATTAGCTGAGCCAAAACTGTAATGAAATAAAGGCTAGGGAAATCAGCTGAGTCAAAAACTATAATGAAATAAAGCACAATGACATCAGCTGAGCCAAAAACTGTAATGAAATAAAGCACAGTGACATCAGCTGAGCCAAAAACTATAGTGAAATAAAGCACAGTGACATCAGCTGAGCCAAAAACTATAGTGAAATAATGCACAGTGACATCAGCTGAGAAAAAATCTATAGTGAAATAAAGCCCAGTGACATCAGCTGAGCCAAGAACTATGATGAAATAAAGCACAGTGACATCGGCTGAGCCAAAAATTGTAATGAAAGAAAGCCCAGTGACATCAGCTGAGCCAAAAACTGTAAAGACATAAAGAAAAACTATAAAGAAATAAAGCACAGTGACATCAGCTGAGCCAAAAACTGTAATGAAATAAGGCCCAGTGACATCAGCTGAGCCAAAAATAGTAAGGCAATAAAGGCCAGAGAAATCAGCTGAGTCAAAAACTAGTATGAAGTAAAGCACAATGACATCAGCTGAGCCACACAGTGTAATGAAATAAAGCACAGTGACTTCAGCTGAGGAAAAACTGTATTGAAATGAAGCACTGTGACATCAGCTGTGCCAAAAACTGAAGTGAAATAAAGCACAGTGACATCAGCTGAGCCAAAAACTATATTGAAATAAAGCACAGTGACATCAGCTTAGCCAAACTCTACAGTGAAATAAAGCCCTGTGACATCAGCTGAGTCAAAAACTGTAACGAAATAAAGCTCAGTGACATCAGCAGAGACAAAAACTATAGTGAAATACAGCCCAGTGACTTCAGCTGAGCCAAAAACTATAGTGAAATAAAGCACAGTGACATCAGCGGAGCAAAAACTGTAATGAAATGTAGCACAGTGACATCTGCTGAGCCTAAAACTGTAATGAAATAAAGCCCTGTGACATCAACTGAGCCAAGAACTATGATGAAATAAAGCACAGTGACATCAGCTGAACCAAAAACTGTAATGAATTAAAACCCAGTGACATCTGCAGACCCAACATCTGTAATAAAGTAAAGCTCAGAGGAATCAGCAGAGTCAAAAACTATAATGAAATAAAGCACAGTGACATCAGCTGAGCCAAAAACTGTAATGAAATAAAGCCCAGTGACATTAGCTGAGCCAAAACTGTAATGAAATAAAGGCCATGGAAATCACCTTAGTCAAAAACAATAATGAAATAAAGCACAATGACATCAGCTGAGCCAAAAACTGTATTGAAATATAGCCCAGTGACATCAGCTGAGCCAAAAACTATAGTGAAATAAAGCACAGTGACATCTGCTGAGCCAAAAGCTATAGTGAAATAATGCACAGTGACATCAGCTGAGAAAAAATCTATAGTGAAATAAAGCCCAGTGCCATCATCTGAGCCAAGAACTATGATGAAATAAAGCACAGTGACATCAGCTGAGTCAAAACCTATAGTTAAATTAAGGACATTGACATTACCTGAGCCAAACTCTATAGTGAAATAAAGCACAGTGACATCAGCAGAGGCAAGAACTGTAATGAAATAAAGCCCAGTGACATCAGCTGAGCCAACATCTGTAATAAGGTAAAGCACAGAGAAATCAGCAGAGCCAAAAACTATAATGAAATAAAGCACAGTGACATCAGCTGAGCCAAAAACTATAATGAAGTAAATCGCAGTGAATTTAGCTGAGCCAAAACTGTAATGAAATAAAGGCCAGGAAAATCAGCTGTGCCGAAAACTCTAGTGAAATAATGCAGAGTGACATCAGCTGAGAAAAAATCTATAGTGAAATAAAGCCCAGTGACATCAACTGAGCCAAGAACTATGATGAAATAAAGCACAGTGACATCAGCAGAGCCAAACACTGAAATGAAATAATGCCCAGTGACATCAGCTGAGCCAAAAACTGTAATGAAATAAAGAAAAACTATAATGAAATAAAGCACAGTGACATCAGCTGAGCCAAAAACTTTAATGAAATAAAGCCCAGTGACATCAGCTGAGCCAAAAATAGTAATGCAATAAAGGCCAGGGAAATCAGCTGAGCCAAACCCTATAGTGAAATAAAGCACAGTGACATCAGCAGAGCCAAGAACCATAGTGAACTAAAGCCCAGTGACATCAGCTGAGCCAAGAACTATATTGAAATAAATGACAGTGACATCAGCTGAGCTAAAAACAGTAATGAAATAAAGCACAGTGACATCAACTGAGCCGAAAACTGTAATGAAATAAAGCCCAGTGACATTGGCTGAGCCAAAAACCATAATGAAATAATGCCCAGTGAAATCAGTTGAGCCAGAAACTATAATGAAATAAAGCACAGTGACATCAGCTGAGCCAAAAACTATACTGAAATAAAGCACAGTGACATCAGATTAGCCAAACACTACAGTGAAATAAAGCCCTGTGACATCAGCTGAGTCAAAAACTGTAACGGAATAAAGCTCAGTGACATCAGCTGGGACAAAAACTATAGGGAAATACAGCCCAGTGACTTCAGCTGAGCCAAAAATTATAGTGAAATAAAGCACAGTGACAACAGCGGAGGCAAAAATTATAGTGAAATAAAGCCCAGTGACATCAGCTGAGCCAGAAGACATAATGAAATAATGCACAGTGACATCAGCTGAGCCAAAATCTGTAGTGAAATAAAGCCCTGTGACATCAGCTGAGCTAAAAACTGTAATGAAATAAAGCCCAGTGACATCAGTTGAGCAAAAACCTATAGTGAAATAAAGCCCACTGACATCAGCTAGGCCAAAAACTACAGTGAAATAATGCAGTGACATCAGCTGAGCCAAAATCTATAGTGAAATAAAGCCCTGTGACATCAACTGAGTAAAGAAGCATGATGAAATAAAGCACAGTGACATCAGCTGAGCTAAAAACTGTAATGAAATAGAGCCCAGTGACATCTGCAGAGCCAAAAACTGTAGTAAAGTAAAGCTGAGAGGAAACAGCAGAGCCAAAATCTGTAATGAAATAAAGCGCAGTGACATCAGCTGAGCCAAAAACTGTAATGAAATAAAGCCCAGTGACATTAGCTGAGCCAAAACTGTAATGAAATAAAGGCCAGGGAAATCAGCTGAGTCAAAAACTATAATGAAATAAAGCACAATGACATCAGCTGAGCAAAAAACTGTAATGAAATAAAGCACAGTGACATCAGCTGAGCCAAAAACTATAGTGAAATAAAGCACAGTGACATCAGCTGAGCCAAAAACTATAGTGAAATAATGCACAGTGACATCAGCTGAGAAAAAATCTATAGTGAAATAAAGCCCAGTGACATCAGCTGAGCCAAGAACTATGATGAAATAAAGCACAGTGACATCGGCTGAGCCAAAAATTGTAATGAAAGAAAGCCCAGTGACATCAGCTGAGCCAAAAACTGTAATGACATAAAGAAAAACTATAAAGAAATAAAGCACAGTGACATCAGCTGAGCCAAAAACTGTAATGAAATAAGGCCCAGTGACATCAGCTGAGCCAAAAATAGTAAGGCAATAAAGGCTAGAGTAATCAGCTGAGTCAAAAACTAGTATGAAGAAAAGCAAAATGACATCAGCTGAGCCACACAGTGTAATGAAATAAAGCAGAGTGACTTCAGCTGAGGAAAAACTGTATTGAAATGAAGCACAGTGACATCAGCTGAGCCAAAAACTATATTGAAATAAAGCACAGTGACATCAGCTTAGCCAAACTCTACAGTGAAATAAAGCCCTGTGACATCAGCTGAGTCAAAAACTGTAACGAAATAAAGCTAAGTGACATCAGCTGAGACAAAAACAATAGTGAACTACAGCACAGTGGCATCAGCTGAGCCAAAAACTATAGTGAAATAAAGCACAGTGACATCAGCGGAGGCAAAAATAATAGTGAAGTAAAGCCCAGTGACATCAGCTGAGCCAGAAGCCATAATGAAATAATGCACAGTGACATCAGCTGAGCCAAAAACTATAATGAAATAAAGCACAGTCACATTAGCTGAGCCAAAAACTATAATGAAATAAAGCACAGTGACATCAGCTGAGACAAACTCTGTAGTGAAATAAAGCCCTTTGATATCAGCTGAGCCAAAACTGTAATGAAATAAAGGCCAGGAAAATCAGCTGTGCTGAAAACTCTAGTGAAATAATGCAGAGTGACATCAGCTGAGAAAAAATCTATAGTGAAATAAAGCCCAGTGACATCAACTGAGCCAAGAACTATGATGAAATAAAGCACAGTGACATCAGCAGAGCCAAACACTGAAATGAAATAATTCCCAGTGACATCAGCTGAGCCAAAAACTGTAATGAAATAAAGAAAAACTATAATGAAATAAAGCCCAGTGACATCAGCTGAGCCAAAAATAGTAATGCAATAAAGGCTAGGGAAATCAGCTGAGCCAAACCCTATAGTGAAATAAATCACAGTGACATCAGCAGAGCCAAGAACCATAGTGAAATATAGCCCAGTGACATCAGCTGAGCCAAGAACTATATTGAAATAAATGACAGTGACATCAGCTGAGCTAAAAACAGTAATGAAATAAAGCACAGTGACATCAACTGAGCCGAAAACTGTAATGAAATAAAGCCCAGTGACATTGGCTGAGCCAAAAACCATAATGAAATAATGCACAGTGAAATCAGTTGAGCCAGAAACTATAATGAAATAAAGCACAGTGACAGCAGCTGAGCCAAAACTATACTGAAATAAAGCACAGTGACATCATATTAGCCAAACACTACAGTGAAATAAAGCCCTGTGACATCAGCTGAGTCAAAAACTGTAACGGAATAAAGCTCAGTGACATCAGCTGGGACAAAAACTATAGTGAAATACAGCCCAGTGACTTCAGCTGAGCCAAAAATTATAGGGAAATAAAGCACAGTGACAACAGCGGAGGCAAAAATTATAGTGAAATAAAGCCCAGTGACATCAGCTGAGCCAGAAGACATAATGAAATAATGCACAGTGACATCAGCTGAGCCAAAATCTGTAGTGAAATAAAGCCCTGTGACATCAGCTGAGCTAAAAACTGTAATGAAATAAAGCCCAGTGACATCAGTTGAGCAAAAACCTATAGTGAAATAAAGCCCACTGACATCAGCTAGGCCAAAAACTACAGTGAAATAATGCAGTGACATCAGCTGAGCCAAAATCTATAGTGAAATAAAGCCCTGTGACATCAACTGAGTAAAGAAGCATGATGAAATAAAGCACAGTGACATCAGCTGAGCTAAAAACTGTAATGAAATAGAGCCCAGTGACATCTGCAGAGCCAAAAACTGTAGTAAAGTAAAGCTGAGAGGAATCAGCTGAGCCAAAATCTGTAATGAAATAAAGCGCAGTGACATCAGCTGAGCCAAAAACTGTAATGAAATAAAGCCCAGTGACATTAGCTGAGCCAAAACTGTAATGAAATAAAGGCCAGGGAAATCAGCTGAGTCAAAAACTATAATGAAATAAAGCACAATGACATCAGCTGAGCCAAAAACTGTAATGAAATAAAGCACAGTGACATCAGCTGAGCCAAAAACTATAGTGAAATAAAGCACAGTGACATCAGCTGAGCCAAAAACTATAGTGAAATAATGGACAGTGACATCAGCTGAGAAAAATCTATAGGAATAAAGCCCAGTGAGACATCAGCTGGAGACAAGAACTATGATGAAATAAAAAGCATTAAGTGACATCGGCTGAGCCAAAAATTGTAATGAAAGAAAGCCCAGTGACATCAGCTGAGCCAAAAACTGTAAAGACATAAAGAAAAACTATAAAGAAATAAAGCACAGTGACATCAGCTGAGCCAAAAACTGTAATGAAATAAGGCCCAGTGACATCAGCTGAGCCAAAAATAGTAATGCAATAAAGGCCAGGGAAATCAGCTGAGTCAAAAACTATAATGAAGTAAAGCACAATGACATCAGCTGAGCCACAGTGCAATAAACAAAGCACAGTGACTTGTGTTTTGAGGGAAAACTGTATTAGAAATGAAGCACTGTGACATCAGCTGTGCCAAAAAACTGAAGTGAAATAAAGCTCAGTGACATCAGCTGAGCCCAAACTATATTGAAATAAAGCACAGGACATCAGCTTACCAAACCCCCTACAGTGAATAAAGCCCTGTGACATCAGCTGAGTCAAAACTGTAACGAAATAAAGCTCCAGTGACATCAGGCTGAGATAAAAAACTATAGTGGAATACATAGCCCAGTGACTTCAGCTGGAGCCAAAACTATACTGGAAATAGCACAGGACATTGGAAGTGGAGCAAAAACTGTAAATGGAAGTGTAGCACAGGACATCTGCTGAGCCTAAACTGTAATGAAACAGTCTAGTGACACAGCTGAGTCAAAACTGTAACTAAATAAAGCTCTGTGGACATCAGCTGAGACAAAACTATAGTGAAATACAGTTTGTAGTGACTCTAGCTGAGCCAAAAACTATAGTGAAATAAAGCACAGTGACATCAGTGGAGCAAAAACTATAATGAAGTGTAGCACAGTGACATCTGCTGAGCCTAAAACTGTAATGAAATAAAGCTCAGTGACATCAGCTGAGACAAACTCTGTAGTGAAATAAAGCCCTTTGATATCAGCTGAGCCAAAAACTGTAATGAACTAAAGCCCAGTGACATCAGCTGAGTCAAAAGCTATAGTGAAAGAGAGCACAGTGACATCAGCTGAGCAAAAACTGTAATGAAATGTAGCACAGTGACATCTGCTGAGCCTAAAACTGTAATGAACTAAAGCCTAGTGAGCTTCAGCTGAGGCAAAACCATAAATAGCACAGTGACATCGGCTGAGAAAACCTATAGAAAAAGCAGTGATGTCAGCTATGCCAAAACTATAGTGAACAGCTTCCAGTGACATCTGCACCCAAAAATCTATAGTGAAATAAAGCCCAGTGACATTAGTTGAGAAGAATAATACACATATACACATTGACACTGCTGAGCCAAAAACTGTAATGAAATAAAGGCCAGTGACACCTTGAGCCAAACAATGTAATTAAATAATGCATAGTGACATGGGCTGAGCTAAAACTATAATGAAAAGACACTGACATGGGCTGAGCTAAAACTATAATGATATAAACCATGGTGATATCAGCAGAGCAAAATCAATAGTGAACAGTTTCTTTGACATCAGCTGAGCTAAAACTGTAATGACATACAGCCCAGTGACATCAGCTGAGGAAATATCTATCGAAAGCACAGTGATGCCAGCTATGCTAAAACTAGTGAACAAATCCAGTGACATAATCTGTGCCAAATCTATAGTGAATAGTTTCTATGACATCAGCTGAGCTGGCAACTATTAACAATACAAAGCATTACTGACATAAGCTGAGCCTAAAAACAGGAATGGAAATAAAGCCCTGTGACATCACCTGAGCTAAAAATGTAATGAATTAATGCACAGGACACTGGAGCCAAAATTATAATGGGAGGCACTGACATCAGCTGAGCTAAACCATAATGAACAAAGCACAGTGCATCAGCTGAGCCAAAATTATTGTGGGAATAAAGTTCTGATATCATTGAGCTAAAAGTCGTAATGAAATAAATCCCAGTGACATCAGCTGAGGAAAAAATTGTAGTGTGGAAAAAGCACAGTGACGCCAATGAAAGCAAAAACCATAAAAATAAATCCCAGTGACATCAGCTGTGCCAAAATCTATAGTGAAATAAAGCTCAGTGACATCAGCTGAGACAAGAACTATACAATAATTCAGCACATTGACATCAGCTGAGCCAAAACAGTAATGAAATAAAGCCCTGTGACATCACCTTGTGCCAAAAATGTAAAAGAAATACAGTGACATAGCTGAGCTAAAATTATAATGAAAAAGCACACTGACATCAGCAGAGCCAAAACTATAATGAAATAAAGCACAGTGACATCTTCTGGGGCTGATCTATAGTGAATTAAAGCCCTGTGACATCACAGTACCTTTTGGAATACTGACTACTGCCTGTTATACGTGGAGGTGGTTGATGAGCATCTAGACTGTAGCATCATTGCTATGGACTGGAGCCATAGCCTGTAGCCTTAGTCTTCTCCTCCTTAGGAGCCAGGCTGTGAGTTTCATTGTGGAATTCTCCTTGCTCTTTTTTTGCTCCTTTCCACCTCAATTCACTTCTGTACTTTCTCCTGTAATCCCTTTCACTTTCTTTTCAGATAAGGCTACTGGCTGCATTTGACTCAATATTTTTCTTGCTATATTGTTCTTTTGTTTATGAAATTACTTTCTTTCATGTTAAATGCTTACTAAACTATTGTAATTTGTTGTCTGTGACTTTACGGAACCTCTAAAGAGCCCTTGTTCTTTTCTGGATTTGTTAAATAAATAAAATAAATAAATAAATGTAGAAAAGTAAAGTAGAGCAATATATTTTTATTCATTGAATTGTATGAATAAAGGATTAACTTAATTGAGTAAAACCATTTTCTTTGAGGTTCATATAATGTACAAAACTTTCTATTTAAAATATAAAACATGTATTTAAAACATAAAATATATCAACTTTATAATTTAAAGAGTAGGATTTAAGAATATATTATAACTATAAAGAAAATGCAAAGTATCAGTAACAGTTTTTTATGCAACCTCAACCCCATGTGTCGTTCTACCTGAACCCCGTGGTGCTATGTGTTTAGTATTAGGTCCAATAACATTGTCTTTTCTGATGTATCATTCCTTACTAAGATTTTATATATGGACAGAGTTTGTTTACATTCTCCATACACAATTGCATTGGGATCTCATTCCATCCTAATATTCACTATAAATGTGTATCTGATGCCAATCTCCAGGTCACATTCAACACCAAATCTGGTATATTGCTATTTCTTAATGAACTTATATTTCTTTTAGGTGAAGTTGTCTATGATGGCCTGGATATTTATCCACCAGGCCTTGCATATAAAGGCTAGCAAGTTCAAGTGACTTTCCTATTTAATCTCTGCCAGCCCAACAGGACATATAGTTGACATTATGGTCAAAATGGGTTTCCTAAAATAAATTCTTGAAGATTGACATAATTGTTCCCTTTCTTAGCCTTTTTTTATGTTGAATATGTTAAGGCTTCAGCCTCATAGCTCTTTTGTTCTCTGTACTTGGCTTGTTGTGGTGGTTTTTATTGTGTGGTGTTGACTGTTTAGTGTGCTTTTTGCATTGAGGAGTTCAGATTGGTACACAACGCTGGGTGGGCCTGACCTGGTCACTTCAGTGGCAGGATTACTTCTCCCTCTTAGTCACCTTCTTTTATTAATACCATTATTTTGTTGGCCTTCTTGGTATAGGGTCCATAGTGTTTGCTATGTTGTGTTATCAATATATCAGGTCCATTTCCTCCTCCACTACAGTATATGTTATTATTCTGTTTTCTCCCTAAGTTTGACATCTTATTTCTTTCAGTAATTTGAATTATATTTGTTGGATTCTGGGGATACTGTGGACCATACCATTAGTATCTTTTTGGGGTGTTCTATGTTGTTTAAGTCATGAGGGTTCAACTATGCAGGCTTTAATCCTGTCACATATAATTTATTTTTTACCATACTGTTGTTGATATAAATCCTTAAGTATTTCAGTATAAATTAGCTATATTATTTCCTTTAAATAGACTATAATTTTGTGCAACTGTTGTTTAAATCAATAAACTCAGGGAAAAGGTTTAAAAAATAAAAATCTATATTTTCCATCAAAATTATAAAAAATAAAATCTAAAACTTTCAACCCTATCTATAATATCTAGTAAGAATAGATGAATGCTCTTGGACTGAATAATTCCTGCAGAAAAATAATTTTGCCTATTACACACATTTGTAAATTCATTCATAACTCAGTAATTATACCCCTAAAAATAAACTGAAATAGGAGTTGAAAGACTCCAACTATACTTGGGAGTCCATCCTTTTATGCATGGGGTTAAATGGTCTTAGATTACTCTCAGGAGTCCAGCAAATTATATAGGGGATTATAAGGCTCTAAATTCCATTAGAGTTCAAAACATACAAGAGGAATTGTAAGATTTTGTTTATACCTGGAAACTATCAGTTGCTTTAAAAGTTTGTTTTATTTATTTCTAGTTTCAGAATTACAAATTTTTGAGCTAAGATGGTCTTTTATAAAGATTCATGTCAAGGAATCAAAATAGTACAATAATGTATAATTAACGGAAAATATCTAGTATAAGAGTTTGATTGCTAGTCAGTTATAATTATATTGTAGGATATATTTGTTAACAGAATACAAAGTAGATTTCAATAAAGGTAGATAATGTAATATATATAGGTTAACTAATATCGAGTAATTTAGTAGCTAAATAATATAGACCTGTTACTATGCAGATAACCCATTACTAAGTGCAGTGAATAGAGATATAGTAGCCAGTGGTGGCTTTGTCAGGGATATGAATGTGTGGATGAAAATGAGTAGGGAGATAGTAGGGGTATGGGTAGTGGGAGTATGGGTAGCTGCCTTTCTACATTAAGTAACAAAATATTATTGATACATGAAAGAGAACATGGCCACCATGCTGGCTGCACTGTAACTGCTCCATTTACTGTTCGTCATTTGCTTTTGTTAAATCCTCTGTTTTTCATTTGTTTTAATTTGTTTTTTGTTTACCTTTGATTGGTTCTGCTGCGACATCATTTTTAAATCATTTTACATAAATTGTTAAGGATTCACAGTGGTTTATTTAGCTTTGTCTTGGAGAGCTATCGGGCTGTCTTGATGACCGCGTAGTGTGCACTGAGGCTGTCTGACTGGGCTCTGCTACCACTCCATTTGCAAAAGGAGTCCCTAAACTTGTTTTTAAACTTGCCTGCCTGCTTTTGGTTTGTATGACCACTGTGTTGGGCTATAGTGGTAGAGAGAGGTGGCCGCGGTGTGGAGGAAAGCGGTGGATGCAACGGGGTAGGAGTATGGACTGAGTCTCTGAACAAGAGTTTTTGGATGTGGAGTTGTGCCCAAGAGGATTATACATGTGTGGCTCCAGCTGGGGTCTCAACTTATGTGATTACTTGAATAACTCTGGGTCCTTTTGGTTCTGGAGGTGGCCCTGCCTGGAGGGAGTATTGAGCTAATCTGGATTGGAGTGAATAATTGTTGTTTGCTCAGGATATTATGGACATCGGGTTTGCTCTAGACTTTGGGATCCTGCATTGTGTGGGTGGCTTGTTAGTCAGATTCTGCCTTACTTCAGGAGGACTAGGGCCTAGACTGGTCAATGGAGCTGACCAGTGGGTTTGTAATTCTCCAAGACCTCTCACTAGGCCAGCCAGTGGGCTGGGTGTAGGTGAGGGGTGCTGAGGTTGTGGGGCAGATATTTCCAGCAACTGCCTCACAGTAGGGGGCCCCTTGGTTTCAACATCATTAGTAGATGATCTGGATCACTGTTTGGGAAATCCCTGTTCTGAGGAATCTTGCTGATAGAAAATCTCAAATCTCCTAGTCTTATATTTTTGGATTATTATTTGTGCAGTGAGAGTGTCTATATTTTATTCTGGTGCACCCAGGTAGTGAGAGGATCTGGGGTCTGTAATTATTTGACATACTTTTGACATAATTTGACATTATCTGATTATTTTGATATACCTAGTGAGAGGGGTGTATCTAAGTATTTAAGATGCATTCTATATTCTATAATTTAAGTTTAATCTACATTGTTGATTTCATCCTTCTGTGACTTGAAGCTTCAAACTGGGATTTTTTGGGTTGTTTGGTACATCTCTTTGTACCAGCATTGACCATTTAGATCAATCTCTTCATTTAAGACTCTGTGCATTGATTTTAAATCCAGCCTTTGGAGAGGGGCTGAGAGTCTTAAAGTTCTTACCCCTGCAGTGATGAGAGCACTAGGAGGGTGACAAGAAAGAAGCTAAACAAGTACTTAGAGACTATATGAGATTTTTTAGGGCACCAAAATTGTTATTAAATTGTAATAAGAGCTAATTTATTGCTTAGAATAGGGGGTATATGTACTTTTAAGTAAGTTTAAGAAGGATAAGACTAGTGAGAGGGGGTACTGAGTGAGTGGGGGTGTGCATGAATTAGTATTGGTGTGTTTAGGAGTACCTGATACATGTGCTGGGGAGTTACAAACATGGTCAGGCAGTACGCCCCCTCAAGACTAAGGGATCTTCGACCGTTTGATCACCCGCCACTTTCATTTGAAGTTTACATTAGATGTCGTGCATTCGGCACCTTAAGGAGATGAGGGAGTGGAGTATCCTGGAACTCTCGAGGGGGATGGGAAAGGGGTGGACGGATTGAGACAGTGAGGACCAGGAGGCACCCTGGGGTGAAATGGACACAGAAATGAGTTCACTTTTGTCTTGTGTCCATATCCAAGGGTTCTGATTCAGTCAGGCAGGAAGTGGGGCCATCCTTGGACTCCCATCCCATTCAGGCGGTGTTATGTAATACCAGATCAATTAAGAATAAGACCTCAATGGTTGCAGATCTCATGACCTCTGCTGACCTGGCTTGCATTACCAAGACCTGGCTAGATGAAAATGCAGGCCCCATTTTGGAGTTTGTGGTTCCGGCTGGGTTCTCAGTAATTCACCACCCGAGAGGGGATTGTAGGGGACTGAGCTCAGGACACAAGAGAGACCTTGGGAGAGCATAGAGATTTGTTCCTTACTCAGTTCCAAGTTTGTTAAATTAATTATTTCTGTTAATTATTTCTGTTGCCTTTTGTCCTACTGGCTCAATTCATATCTTTTTGCTGGTTTCCCTGGCCCACCTCTCCCTCCTTGTTTTGCATTTCTGTTTTGGGTATTGTTTTTGCTTCATTTCTTGTTTTTTTTTTTACCTTGTATCTTTTGGAAAAAAAAAATCACTGACTTAAATGCTCCCTCCTCCAAGGATTTCTGTGAAAGATTACTCAGGGCATGACCATACCACACATTGTTTCATATATTTAAAATCAATCTATGGACTTATACTGGTCTTAAGCTCAGTTTATGTACGGCTCTGATTTTAAGTTGAATATCAAAATATGATTGTTGGAGCACAGGATTTTTTTTTATACTGTTATAATAATTTGGGTAACAGTGATATTTAAAAATGCTTTTTATGTAGTGCTTTTGTATGGCCTCTTATGAAATGTAATGTTTTTAATATATTGTAATGGTTTATTTGCCGAACAGTAAAATTGAACTGAACTGAACTGAAAAGGGTTATCCAGTCATGTACACCTTTTTTCATATGAAGAACTACCAGACATATTAGTAGAAGGGGTAGTAGCAGAGTGTCTTACCGTGGTAGTGGAGAGGTTTATCCGATGAGACTCCTTCTGACATTGTGGGTGAGCTGTCACAAAATCTGCAGCTAAACCAATAGCTTTTTCTGCTGTGCCAAGTCTATATTCTCTTACCCACATTTGGACTTCATGAGGTAGTATCTTTATGAATTGTTCTAGGACAACAGATTTTATCACTTGAGTCATGGTGCATACTGTGGGTTGTAGCCATTTAGTACAAAGGTCTTGTAACCAAACATATGCTTCCTGTGGAGAGCCAGCAGTATGGTATTGAAATGTCTGAAACCTTTGACGGTATGTTTCTGTGCTGATATCCTACCATTTCAATATTGCTTCTTTGACATAATCATAGTTTGTCACATTCCCAGTCTCCACATGACTATAGGCTAACTGAGCTTTGCCTGTAAGATATGGGGCTAGTTGAATGACCCATTGATCCCTGGACCACCCAGAGGCAGTTGCCACCCTTTCAAACATTGTGATGTATGCCTCGATATCATCACTGTCCATTAACTTTGATAATTTAATGTCTCTGGGCCCTTCATTAGGTGATTGTGTCTACCAGTCCTCATAGTTTGGATTGCTTTAAGGGTATCTACCCACCTGGCCTCATACTGCTGCCAGTCTCTTTCTCTTTGCTTCTCAAAGTCCATTTGTCTCACACACAGCCATCTGAGGAGATCCTGAATCTCAGTAGGAGGTGTTTCTTCTTCCTCCTCTTCTACTGAACTGGTATCCTCACCCCCAGTGGCACCCTCTACTTTCATTTGTTTCGCAGTCTCCTTTGGCCTGACCTCACCCAGACCAGTAGCCAACGGAATCTGATATTTGTCTACCATTGTCCAAGTTAACAGTCATTCAGGTGTGGGTTGCTCCATCTTTCCCTGCTTCTTCTGCTCCTCCATGATATCTCTGAACGATATCCACCAGAAGGTTGTCTTGCCTCCTAGTATCCCACTTCTCACACCAAATGTACACGTGGGGTACAAATGGTCAGGATGCAAAGAGTTCAACTTAAAGTTTATTCTTTAAAGCTGGTAAAATAAATGGACTGAATGTGGAAAATAAGATAATAATATACAATAACAAAAGTAAACCAAACTATAATATTTCAACAATTAAGGTCCACTGAAGAAATAGTGTCCTAGAAGCAAGCCAGGCATCTGGCAGGCTCACCTTCCCACAGCACTCTGACCCAATTCAATTTCTTCTCTCCTATATACAGAATCTAGGTCACATGAAATAAATAATTTCTCCTTAAACATCATAATTCTATTTTTCAGTAATAGAAATGTTTTAAATGTGACTTGAAAGGTCAGTTTTGATATTTTTTGTTATGTATATGTGTATATTGGATAATTAAAATTTTGATATTTTCATTTGTTTTTTTTTTAGAGTGAATTGTGTTTTTCTTTAGTTTTAATGTAAATAGTTTTATAGACAGGTAGACAGTTGAGTGAAGGGGTTTGTGAATTGTTATAGAATATACTTGTTATAGGTTGTGTTTTTTCTTTTATGTTTTTAAACTTATAAATTTGAAGAGGAATTTTTCTAGGTGGTAAGAGAGGAGTAATTGATTAAAGTAGTTTTCTAAATTTTAAGTAAATAATTTAAAATTATACTTTTTGTATTTATAGTTTTGTATTATAAATACTGTAGTTGTTTCGATGGCTTGTTTTTGAAAATTTGATGATGGGTGTGTCAGGCAGATTTTATTTTTCAAAGTGGTGTAAGTATAAAAGAGGCTACTAATTGTTAAGTTTTACTTTTAATACTTAAATATAGAATGTATGTAGGTGAGTGTAATGTTTACCCAGTGTAGTGTTTTACATATTACAAAGTTCTTACATATTACATAGTGTGTTGTACATGCTATGTAGGAAGTTTTGTTTTTTTTTTTTTTCACAAATAAGTATTGTGTTGGAGTTTTTCTGGGTAGATAACAAGACAAAAAGATATAGAGAGAGATTAGATATAAGATTGCATAGGTGTGTAGTGCTATGAGTAGGGGAGTAGGAAGGAAATGAAGGATAGTAGGAAAGAAGGAAAAGTATTGAGATAGGAAAATAATAGTATTGTTGTAATATATTTTTTTGAAATGAATATAGGACAGATTATTTTTTTTGTGTTCTAAATGAGAATAAAATATCACTTGATAGTTAGTTGTAAATAAAATATAGGAAATTTGATAAATATTTTGGGACATTTATAGAAGTAGGTGTATGAAGTAGAAGTTTTTCTATAATTATTATGTTTTAATAGGGTTTTGGGAGTGAGTGGCCATTTATATATATTATATAAATGTTTTGTTTTTTATGTATTTTGCATGGTTTGTTATTGTTTTGTTAATTGAGTTGATGTATATATTGCTAGTTAATGTGTGTAAATTCTGTATTTTAGGGTTATTATGTATTTAAATGAGTTGGCTGTATATATTGTTTGTTAATTTTGTTCAACTATGGTTTGAGTTCTGTTGTTACTTTTGCTGATTTTACTTACTTTCAATGTTAAGTGTTTTGTCTTTTTTTCTTTGCTTTTGTGTTGTTTGTTCTAATTTTAGATAGGGGTTCTAAATTTTGTATTATTGTATTGTTTTTGCTTTGTGGTAGAAATAGAAATTTATCTGTTTTTATATTTTTTGTTTTACTTGTTTTATTTTATTTTACTTGTATATTTAATTTTTGTGTTTTAGTGTTGTTTCTTGTTTTATTTAAGTATTTCTATCTTACTTTTATTAGTTTACTTGTTTTGTATTATTTTTTTACACATTGTTTTACTATTTTCTTGCAAATTTATATATTTTATATATTTGATTTTTTGATTTTTCTTGTGTTTGGTGTATTTTCTTTGCTTAAGTTTTATGTTTTTTTGTGTGTTTTAGGTTTGTGGTTTTGTGTTTATGTTTGTTTCTTTCTTTTCTTTCTTGTTTTAAAGTTTTCTTTCTGATTTTCTTTCTTTCTTTCTTTACTACTAATTTACTTTTCTTTTGTTATTCTTTCTATTTCTTCTTGGTTTTGGTTGTTTTTCTTTCATTTACGGTTTACTTTTGAAATTTTTAGATTTGTTTTTCTTTCTTACTTATTTTCTTCTAGTACTTTTCTTTACTTGCTACATAAATGTATTCTTGATTCTACTAAGTTTTATTTGTAGCTGTTATAGTATGTGTGAGGTTGAGTTTAATTCCTGGTTCTATTTACATACTTTCTCATTGTTTTCTGGGGAGTGAGTATGGTACATAATAATGTTTCTGAAGTTTCTCTCAAGATAGACTAAATCTGTAATTTTACAGTAATTTTCATCTCAGATGTGTTAATAATTCTCAGAGTCTTGGTTATTCTCAAGATTCTTAATTTTGTTGATGTTGCCTTGGTAACTTTACCACATAATCTAAAAGAAATTCTGTTTGGTGTTTATAACTGTTGCAGCACCAAGAAAATCCAAATATAGCAAAAAATTAAGCCAGTGCACCAACAGAAAACAAGTGTATCCAAGAGTAAATGCTCTGTGAATTTAATGTGCTCAAGGAACAGCTGATCACAGGCCCAAGTGCTTAGAACCTATTGCAGGTTCTTCATCGGGGGAGGGGCGAAAGAGAACATACAATACACATTTAAAATATATAAGTACATGTAAGCAGTAATATACAGAATAAGTAGATATGTACTTTTTGAAGATTTACATTAAAATAAGTAAATATATGTTAGTATGTAGAAGCTGGATGTAACTAATGTAATCAAATAATTCCCAAATTCTTAAAGTTAAATGTTTAATTTTTAACAGTCCCTTATTTAGATAGAATGTTTTAGTTTCTAAACACTCTTAAATATTTCAAGAATCAATGGGAGCAAGCATGAAACCCATGGTGGAAACTGCAAACAGATTCCTAGGTCTCCTGAAAGGAAAAGGACAAACAATAAATAAATTAATTAATTAAAAGTCTCAAACATGGAGTAAAACAGTACCCTGTGGAAAAAGAAATTTATTGCAGATAGGGTAAAATGTCCCAACCATCATTTAGTCCTAGATGGTAAATGACTCCCAGATTAAATATTAGTCTGCTCTCCTTCTGTAATAATGTCTCTCATCTATTACTCCTCTCAAATTTGATCTCTCATGATCAATACTTATAAAACTGAAACTTTGCAATGATTCTTTCTTTCTTTGAGGGGTCGAGTAGTCATGCCAATGTATAGTGATGGACAATTGCACCACAAGGCATAGACTATAAATGGTGTCTGGCAGGTAATAAAATGGTGAACTGCACAATTTGCTCCATTTGTGGGACTAAGGAATTTGTTTTCTTGTGTCATGTACTTGCAAATATTGCAATTCCCACAATGGTGTGAGCTCATACTTCTAGTAGTCAAAAAAGAAGATCTTGGCTTTGTAGGGTTTATTGAATAATGGCTTTTAACTACCATGTCTTTGATATATTTTGCTCTTTTGTAGACCACTCTTGGAGACGCATCTATATTCCCTGTTCAGGTCATGGTCAACTTCAAGTATATCCCAGAATATTTTTAGTGTTCCTGCTATCTTAGGGGTCACTGAGTTGTACTAAGTGATAAAACTGACCTTAGTACCTTTTTTTCAGTGCATTCCTTAGGGGTCAATAGGGTATCCCTATCTATGGAGCAGGCATAGGATTCTGCTTTTTGAAGCAACACATGGTCATACCCTCTATCCAGAAACTATTGGTAAATTCCCTCAAGTATTCATGAAAGCTCTCTAATGTTGAGCAGTTTCTGCATATTCTAAGAAATTGTCCTTTTGGGATGCCACATTTCAAATTGGGGGGGGGATGACAGCTGTCTGACCATAATAAAGTGTTACCTGATATGGGCTTACAAAAGTTTTCAGTGGCAATAGTGACATTCGTGGTTGCACATAACTTGACATCAAAGAATGTGACAGACATGGGATCCACTGTATGTATGAATCATAAGTTCCAGTTGTTCTAGTTAAGGTAACCCATAAAATCCTTTATTTCAGAACTTGTGCTTATCCAAATGCAGAGCACATCATCAATGTATCAGCCCCAATATTGTATTTTGTCTCAAAATTTATTGCGTCTGGGTTCAAAGATGGCAACCTCCTCCCACCAACCCAGAAAAAGGTTGGCATAGGTGGGTGCCATTGCCGGCCACATCACTGTGCCACATGTTTACAGGTAAAAAAGAGAGTAAAAAGAAAACAGATTTCTATTCAACATCAAGTCAAGAGCTTTCAAAAAAAACTGTATCAAGAAAAGATTTTGTTTAATAAGTAACAATGAATAATCTAATGGCATTTAATCCCAAATGGTGTTTGATACTGGTATTAAGTGATTATACTTCAGCAGTGAGCCACAAGCAATCAGCATCAAAAGTCTGATGTTGAAGGGCCTCTAATGAGAAGGTAGTCATTTCACAGTGCTGTTTAAAAAAAAAACCTATAAATTTGGAAAGGATCTCAGAGAGCCAATTCCTTATATTATGGAACATCCAGGCAGTCTCAGAGGGTTGTATAGTATCCTTGGTAACATGTAAAATGTTGGAATTATTGGAAAGTTCTGAGACAGGAACTGCACCTCCTGCTCAGAAATCAGTCCCCTTGACCTGTAATGAGATAAAAATTTGTTAAACATCTTCTGGTGAATAGGTGTCGAGTTTCCATCTAATCCTCAGTAGTTTTCTGCATTCTCCAACTGGTGTTTTCTTCCTTTAAATAATCAGTTGAGGTCATAACTACCAGCTGTCCACCTTGTCATCATGTTTAATTGTCAAATGATCCATCTTGGCCAGTTCCTTTAATGCTGTCACTTTGGGATCCCAGCAATAAGGTAGAATATCTAGGTTCATATTATTAATCTGATCCTGCTCCAGGCTGTTATAAGATAATGATCTATCAAGTACATTCATGTCCACAGAGGTAGAGGCAACAGGTGTTGCTATTGACAGAGCAGTGGGTGAAGGACAAATTGTTCCTTCAGATTGAGTGGGTGGCAGAAGCAATGTTTCTTCATGCTCCATTTTTGCATTTGCTGCGGTTGTGCACCAAACATCTTGAGACAAGTACATTGGGACTTGGGAAATGTGTAACTGCTGTGCACATTGCTATTACAACTACAAGGGGCTCGACAGTGTGCACCAATAATCACACACTGTAGTCCTGACATCACTCAGGCTGCAACTTCTTGTACTTCAAAGGACTGAAGACACTCCAATCAGAGAAGGTTTTGGTCTTTTGATGTGCAAGAAGCTGCATCAGCAAACAGCTGATTGGCATTGAAGTAAAGGAGCTGAGATCTCTCTCTCAACTCCCCCCCAAAAAAGTTTCAACTAAAGCTTGAAGCCGAATCAGTTCATCAGCTTTAAAAACAGTTGCAGCTGAACACCAGAAGTTTGCTAAGGACCTTACCAGTGTGCAGCTGCTAATTCATGCACAACAACAATGTCTGTAGCTGGCAGCTCTGTAACTCTCTACCCATCCAGTCCTCCCTCTTAGCATCCACCACCCACACCTCACACTCCAAACATAACACACTGACACTGGGTGTGCCCAGTCCCCCAGTGTTGAAACTTAAAATAAAGAACACATGCCCTTTGCATTTTTTGCATGCCTGTCCATTGATGTCTATTGCCACCTTTTATAACACTGACACTGGGGGTGCCCAATCCCCCAGTGTCCATGGCTGGCACCCCTGTAACTGTCACCCACACCCGAACCTCCCACTAACATCCACCACCCCACCCCCAAACATAACACTGGCACTGGGGGTGCCTAATCCCCCAGTGTTGAAACCAAAAATAAAGACAACCTTCCCTCAGCATTTTTTTAATACCCTGTAAAAAAGAAAACAGCCCATAGATGTCTGTTGCAGCTGTAACTGCAATCCTCCCCCCACAGTTTAATAACTTTGACACTGGGGGTGCCCAATCCCAGCATCCACTGCTGGTGCCCATGTAACTGTCACCCCCTCCCAACCCTCCCAAAGAGCACCCACCATTCCACCCCACCCCAAAAATAACACTGATACTGGGGGTGCCTGATCCCCCAGTGTCCAAACTTGAAATAAAGAAAACCTTCCCTCTGCATTTTTTTAATACACTATAAACAAGAAAATGGTTAATCGGTGTCTGTTGTGCCATTAGTTCCCCATCCACACCCAACCTTCGAACTCAACACCCCCGCAAGCCCTTACTTACCCACCAGGGGTCCAACATCATAATCTTCTCTGAACCACAGACACAACTTCACTCTTCAAAGCTGGACCGTGAACTGAGGAAATCAGGTATGTCGTTCATTGTATTTCAATGGGGGGTTGAACTTGTGTGCATAACTTTACCATTTTTTTATATTTTTGTCCAAAGTTTAAACATACCTTTTTTGAGACATCACCTCATGAACAGTGCAAGGGAAACTCAATAAATCTGTCCTGAAAATGGATTTTGCAGTCACTGTGCAAAATCACCTTTTGGACAGGAGTTGAACATTTTCTATGTTCTTGTTCATGAGGTCTATGTTGAAAATTTGGTGTGAAAATGTTTAAAAACAACAAAGTTATGAGCCAATGTTGAAATTTGCAAATGTAGACTCATAACTTTGGTCATTTTCAACATTTTGACCCCACATTTTCAACATAGCCATTTCTTTATAGCATCTCATGAATGTGACAGCTGTCATTTTTCAAATCCTGGTCAAAATGTGTTTTGGCACCCCCCAAAAGATGATTTCACAGTCGTAGCACAAAATCACCTTTTGGGTTGGAGTTGAATAATTTCTTTGCACTTGTTCATGAGGTGGGATCATAAGAAGGTGGTTACCCACCCGACAGCTACAGTTCGACATCAAGGTCCCCTACAGTGACTACAGTGCCATGCCACTGTAGTGGACCCGCTGGAACCAGACACTGTCTGTCAGGGGTCCTGCACTCCCATATCATCTTCAACATGGAGGTAATAATCCTAAGTGGGGGGTGCAGGGGGTGCAACTCCCCATATGGGTGGTTTGGGGGTGACGCCCCCGCAAAAAACACTTCCTGGCATGGGAAACTGGCAGCCAACTGCAAAATGCAGTCGACCTGTGGGAAACCAGCAGCCGACTGCAAAATGCAGTCGACCTGCCTGTTTTGCTGTCAGGGCGTTCAACAAATATTTTGTCAAACACCCATCGTGGATTCATAAGAAGGCTATGTTGAATATTTTGGAGCAAAAAGATTAAAAAGCAACACAGTTATGAACCTACACTGAAATTTACAAATGCAGTCTTGTAACTTTGGAAATTTTTAATATTTTGACCACAAATTATAAACATAGCCATTTCTTCACAGCACCTCATGATTGTGGCAGCTGTCATTTTTCAAAACCAGGCCAAAATGTGTTTTCATACCTGTGGCATGGAATGACAGTTTGGTGGTGTGGAATGATGTTTTGGCAAGGATTTGAAAATCTTCACCTGCCGGGAGTATTAGGTGGGGTAATAAGGCTATGCTGAAAATTTGGTGTACAAATATGGTAACATGCAAATGTTATGACTGAACTTTACACTATTTCAGCATTCACTCATAAGTTCAATGATTTTGAATGTTTAGAAACATAGAAATTGATGGCAGATAAAGACCGTTAGGCCATCCAGTCTGCCCATTTTTTCTGCCTACTGTAAAAGCTGCAGACCCTACTTGATCTCTGGCTTTACCTCTTCATGCCTATTGCTTATGTTCCCCTATGCCTGTCCCATGCATGCTTGAGTTCCCCCACTGTATTTGCCCCACCACCTCTGCTGGGAGTCTATTCCATGCATCCAGCACCCCTTCCATGAAGAAATACTTCCTCAGGCTACCCCTTAGTCTATCCCCTTCCATCCTCATGCCATGCCTCCTCATTTCTGGGCATCTCCTTTTCTGAAAGATGCTACCCTTGAGTACCCTATTTATACCTTTTAGATATTTGTAGTTTTTTATCATATCTCCCCTACCTCTCCTCTCCTCCCGTTTTGACTCCAAACTTCCAAGCAAAGCCATTTTTCCACAAAACCTCATAAAAGTGACATGTAATTTTTGTATTTGCTGCACTTCCACAAAAACATTTTGGGACAACTATATAGGGATTTGGGAGGTGAATCACTGCCAAGCCCATTGCAGTTTCAACTGCAAGGGGCTTGGCAGTCTAGACCAATGACCATGCAGTGTTGTCATGATGCAACTGTCACCTTGTTGGGCTGAAACTTTGTGTACTTCAAAGGACTGAAGCTGCTCCAATCAGATAGGGATTCAGTCCTTGACATGCATGAAGCCATGTTAGCAAACAGCTGATCAGCTTTCAAAACAGTTGCAGCTGCACACCAGAAATTTGCTACCGACCTTACCAGTCTGCAGCTGCTATTTCAAGCCCTGTAACAACAAAAAACATCTATCGATGTCTATTGCTGGTGCCCCATAACTCTCTCCCCACCCAACCCATCCCTCTCAGAACCCACCATGCCCCACTCCCCTCTCAAACATAACACTGACACTGGGGGTGCCCAATCCCCCAATGTTCACCTTGTAGTTTTTTTTTATCATACAAGATTTTATTAAGTTTTCCTAGTACAGTCAGCCATCTAAAAATACACACATGTCACATTCAGATATAACAGTACTCCCATGGAGTAACCTACATATAAATTACTACTAAAGCTTGTTAGGCATAATGAAATTAAGGTTGTGTTCATCTTAATCTCCATGGACTCCATATATTTAGAGTTACTATAGTGTAATACAATGGGTTGACACAATATGTTTCTAGTATTCCATATATATTATTAGCATTAATCAGGTATCTATCAGCTATCAAATACCTACCAAACCAGCATAGCAATCTAAAGCAGCAGAAAGCAGCAACAGAGGGATAGACAGAATAGTACAGTACAGCAGCAGGAAGTGGTGGGAACATGCGGCCACCATCAATTATTGTCATATTGACCATCTGTTATGCAACTCAAACAGTTCAAGCTAGCAGGGGGTTTTGCAGTGGTGGAGGTGCCACAGCACATATGTGGGAGTTCAGGTATGCCTCCCACTTTCTATAGTACCTAGTGAGCCCTCCATTTGCCACTGCAGTGAGCCTCTCAAAAACAGCCAGTCTGGCCATGGCTGCACGCCATTGTGATAGTGGGGGGATAGGATGCCTCCATCAGAGTAGGATGGCCCATTTGGCCTCTATTAGGGCCACTAAAAGCCAAGCCTTGCTGGGAGAGGAAAGGAGAGTGGGAGTAAAACTGAGGTGACTCCCAGTAGGAGATAACGGTGCTGGAGAGAGAGTGACTTGCCTATAATTCTAAAGCAATCATCTAAAACCTGTGTCCAGAAGACCTGTAAGTTTGGGCAGGTCCACAATATGTGAAGTAGATGGGCAGGAGAAGAGTGACATCTCCAACAGCGGCTATGTGGACTAATTTTTAAGCTGTGTAGGACCGAAGGGGTCCTATACCACCAAAAGGAGGATTTTAAGTTGTATTAGCTGGCTCATAGAATCTTCATAAGCTGTATGAACAGCTCTGAGACAATCTGATCACTGCTGTGGAGATATGGGGAGGAGTAGCTCATGCTCCCAGGTAGCTCTGCTAGATAGGGTGGTGTCAGGCTGAGCATCCCTGAGAGTTTTGTAAAAGAGACTAGTGAGGCCCTGGCTTTCTCTATGTTGGAGGAGGAGGATGTTTAGGCAGTGCCATGGTGACTGGATTGGAGGTTGTTTTAGGAGGGGAGTTAAAGCACTCCTGATCTGCAGAAATTTCCAAAAATCTGATAAAGGTAACCCATACTGGACTCGAATCTTCTCAAAGGACATAAGGGTTCAGATGTTCGGGAGGAGAAGATCTCCTACAGCTCAAATCCCATTGGAAGCCCATAATGGCCATTTGAGTGTTTTATGGTCTACTGTAATACAGGAGCAATCCCAAAGTGAAGCATAACAAATGGGAGAGAAGTAGTCTGAGCTCTGAACCCCAGTGAGCACCATCACTCTACACCATGACCTGCACATTTCTGTCATAGTAGGTGTAAGGTGATGTTCCCTATCCTTTTTCTTAGATAATAAGGAATATAGGGGGTTGTCCGTAGATAAAGCAGCTTCCAAACTTACCCATTGGGGATGGTGGTGTGGGGAAGGAACCAAGAAGTAGCCTGGGCCATTCTGAAAGCCAGATGGTAGCCTGTAAGCAGGGCAACCAAGCCCACACTTGGTCCAGTGGGATTGCAAGTTCATCTATCCCACCTCTGGGCATTACCCTCCCATAGAAAGAGTGAGATTAACTTGTCTAGGGCTTTGAATGGTTTTTGAGTGAGTGGAATTGAGAGGTTATTGAGGAGGTAGGATACTCTGGAGAAAATAAACATTTTGACAGCTTCTACCTTTCCTTTCAGAGCTAGTTTCAGCTTTCTCCATCGTTGAATTTCAGCCACCAAGGAATTCAGAAGAGGAGAAAAGTTAAGTGACTCTAAATCTTTCCAAGATGCAGAGATATATACCACTAGGTAGGGGAACCATAGAGGAGCCCATGTAATGTCAGTGCCAGCAAGGCAATGCCTTCTACATGCCCCATTCAGGGGAGAGAGGGTAGTTTTCTCTTGGTTCACTGTTAGTCCTTAGAGGGAAGCAAACTCTCGCAGAATGATCAGAGTTGTGGGTAAGGAGATCTGGGGGTCAGAAAATGTGAGGAGCATATCATCCACATAAGCATTAAGCAGATAGGAGGAGTCCTTCACCAGGATACCAGTGACATCAGGGGTACTGATACACTTTCTAATTAGTGGGTCCAGGGCTATTAAAAAAGAGTAGGGGGGAGAGAGGGCAGCCCTGTCTGGTTCCTCTTTGTAATGCAAATGGGCGAGAGGTATCTCTGTTAGTAACAATGCTGGCTGTGGGTGAATGATACAGTGTCGACACCCAAGAACACAAAGAGGGCCTGAATCCATATGAAGTGAGAACGCCATGGAGATAGGCCCATTCCAAGGAGTTGAACGCCTTGGTAAAGTCTATTGCCAAGGCAGCTGCTGGAGTCTTGGACTGGAGTGATAGCTATTTGAGGACCAAGACCAGTCTTAGATTATTGGCACTGGACCTCCCTTTTTGAAACCCAGTCTGGGAAGGATGGATCAGTGTAGGCAATATGTGGGAGAGCCTATTCGCCAGTACTTTTGCAATTATCTTGGTGTCTACTGATATCAGAGAGATGGGCCAAAAATTTGCAAAGAGTAGAACATCTGAAGCTTTTTTAGGGATTAAAGTGATGAGGGCATCGCGCATAGTATGGGGGAGCATGCAGTCTTTTTGGGCTTCCTGGAGGGCTTTTAGCAGTGGTGTGTTAATTTCATCCCACAGGGTTTGGTAGAGTTCTGCCATCAACTCATCTGGCCGAGGGCCTTCTCTTTTGCCATCTGGGAGAGCGCCAAGTGCAGTTCATCCACTGTGATAGAGGCATCCAGATCACTATGGTGATCAGCCGCGAAGCTGGGGGAGTGACATGCTCTGGCAAAAAGTCTTCAGCCGTTAAGAGAGCACATCATCTGGGGTTGTGTTCTGGGACTGATAGAGCTCCTGGTAGAATCTATACATTTCTTCATTGATGGCTTTCAGGGTCACTACTAACTTTCCTTGCCTATTCTTAAGGGTCAAAATCATAGAGGAGGCCTGTTGCTTCCATAGCCAGTAAGCTAACAGTTTCCACCCATTGTCACCCCCATGACCTATGCCTGGCTTGAATCAATTGCCACTCTGCTTTTATATTCAACATCACATTAATTTTATTCTTTAAACCTGTGATCTGGGCCAACAGTGATGAGTTAAGTGAAGTCCTTGGAGAAGCTTTAAACTGGTGCTCCAGGTTTGTGAGCTTATTCTGTAACTCTTGTATTTGCCTCCATCGCTCCCTATTTTTGGCTGCAGAGTAAGAAATAATTCTCCCCCTCAGGACAGCCTTGAAAGCTTCCCATTTGGTAGCTGAGAAGGTCTCTCCTGTGGTATTAACTGAGAAGTATGCTTGAGCCTCTCTTTTAATATAATCCCAAAAGGTGGCATCCTGCAGTAACATGGGGTTGCATCTCCATCTTGTGGAGTGGGGGCTTTGGCCAGGTGGGGAGAATGTGATTGTCACTGAGGCATGGTCTAAGATAACTATATTACCGATAGTTGTGTCATCCACTCCTGGCATAGCTATATTATTAGCTAGCCAAACATCTAACCTGCTGTGAGTGCCATGAACATTCGTGTAGAAGTTATAGTCTCTTCCCATTGGATGGTTCATCCTCCAGGGATCCCCTAAGGTCCACTCTGAGATCAGAGTGTTTAAAGTTGCTAACACTTTAGGGTGGGATTGTGGCGTGGGGAAGGATTTATCTAGGAATATATCCAGGACTAAATTATGGTCCCCACCTAAGAGGACTGGGAGGTTGGCCTCCCCCTCTGTCAGTTCTGTAAAAGCTTGGCTAAGTGCAGTATATATTTCACCTGTATCAGTATTATGCCCATAAACATTGGCCACTATGACTTTGCCACCCAGGTAGGACCGTAGGAAAGTTTGGCTGCTATCCACCTGCCCTTGGAGTCTAGCTGTTGTGCCTCAACCAACCAGGGTCCCACTTTCTGGAGAAGGATAATGACACCCTTGGATTTAGCGGTAGCACAGCTAGCCAGTACAGTTCCCCACCCAGAGCTCTTTTAGCCATTGCACTGTACGGTTCGTGAGATGCATCCCTGGGAGCAAGGCTATATCCGCTCCCAGCGACTGTAGAAATTGCAATGACTGAGTCATGGTAGCCCGTGTTCCTTAGTCTTCTCCTCTCAGGAGCCAGGCTGCGAGCTTCAGGGTCTTGGGGTTGGGGTGTAGAAGCGGACCCTGGTTCAACATGTCGGAATGGAAGGGCAGTCTGAAGGAGGCCATCATCATTGAGAGGATTGTGGCAAACCACGTCCTCTGCAGCCAGTAGGGGGCCACCAGTATGATGGTCCATCTGGAGGAGTGGATCTTGGTCAGCACCTGAGGTAATAGAGGAATGGGGAAAGATGTAGGAGTGGTCCTGGGACCATGGTTGTGACAGGGAGTCAGTTCCCCGTGACTGACTGTCCCTGTACCTCGAGAAGTAATGGCTGGCCTGTGTGTTTTGGGCCATGGCCATGAGGTCCATGAGGATGGGTCCCCAGGTGTCCTGTATCATTTGAAAAAGGCTGGTGTGGAGGTGCCACTCTCCTGGGTGAACTTGTTGTCAGCTCAGCCAGTCTGCTCGAATGTTGAGCTTTCAGCAAGGTGAACCGTGCTGAGGTGTTTAAGGTGTGTCAGGGCCCAGTTGAGGACCCTTGCAGCCTCCTTCAACATTGTTCTGGTTTGGGTTCCTCCCTGTTTAGTGATATATGCCACCGTTACCTGGTTGTCAGATCGGATCAGGACAGATTGCCCCAGGATGGTGGATTTGAAAGCTGTTAGTGCGTGGTAGACCGCTTGTATTTCCAGGACGTTGATAGATAGTCTGGATTCTGTGTGGGTCCTTCAGCCCTGTGCTGTCCTGTTGGCCAAGAAGGCACCCCATCCTTGCAGACTCATGTCCATCTCATTGGAAACCTGGGGGGAGGCCTCTAGTGGTACCCCCCTGGTAAGATGTGAGAGGAGTGTCCACCATGTTAGTGACTTTCTCACTGAGGGAGGTAATGGGACAGAGGTCCTCAGATTGTGTTCATTTGATGAGCCTCATCGGAGGACATGGGTCTGTAGTGGCTGCATGTGCCATCTGGCCCAAGGGACGAGGTCGATACATGAGGCCATGCAACCTAGCAGTTGTGCTAGGGTTGCAATGGACACCTGATGGCTGGTGTGTATAGTGTGCACCAGATTGAGCAGGTTGAGGACTCTTGCCTCAGACAGTCTTGCCCACCCCTGTGCTGTGTCTAGGCAGGTGCCTAGATGCTCTATTTGTTGCGTGGGTGATAGGTGGCTCTTGTCCAGGTTCACTACCCAGCTGTGTTGCTCTAAGGCCCTTAGGGTGAGGGTGGTGTGACGGAGAGAGCTCTCCTTGGATCATGCTCAGATCAGCCAGTTGTCGAGGTAGGGGATAATGTCAAGCCCCTGTTCTCGGAGTCTGGCCACCAGTACCACTGACACTTTGGTGAAGACTCTTGGGGCTGACGAGAGTCCGAACAGTAGGGCCTGGTATTGGAAGTGTTGGCCAAGGATGTGAACCTGGAGGTACTGCCTGTGAGTTGGCCTGATGGGTATGTGGAGGTATGCATCCTTGAGGTCGATGGATGTCAGGAAGTCACCCCGAATACTGTGAAGTGTAGACCTCAGAGTGTCCATCTTGAACTTCTGGGGCACAATGTGTTGGTTTAGGTGTTTGAGGTCCAGGATAGGGTGGAGGTCACCGTTCTTCTTTGGCACAAGGAAGAAGATGGAGTAGACTCCTAGCCCCTGCTCATGTGGTGGTACTGGCTGCATCACCCTGTTGTTGATCAGGTCCTGCAGGATATGCTGTACGTGATGGGCTGTGGCCCTCTTTTTTGTCACCGGTGAGGTGATGAAACTGTGTGTCAGGGGAGTGTCTGATAACTCTATCGAGTACCCTTCGGACAAGACCTCATGAACCCATCTGTTGGAGGTGGTGTGAAACCATAGGTGACTGAAGAGCGCTAATCTCTGTCCCACGGGGGGAGCACTCTTGTTCTGAGGGGGTCCAGTGTGGGCAGTCATTGCAGCTTGCCTCACTGACCCCTGCCTCTTCCTCCGAATCTCGAGCCACGAGCCTTGAAGGATGAGGAGTAGTAGGATTAGGTGGAGGGGGTGCGTGGTGAAGTGTAGGGGCCTCTACCTAGAAAGGAAGTGGCCGGGGGTGTGTCCCTGTGGTTGTGGTATGAATTTTGACCCCCAAAATCTCCACCTCACGGAGGGGAGGTACGAGTGCCTACTCTTGTTTCTAAGGAGTTCCTTGCCCTCTTCTTTCTGTATCAGGAACTCTAAGAGACCTTCCCAAACACATGTTTGCCCTTCAAGGGAGATTTTGCAGTAAGGCTTATAATATATAAAAATGGCATTTTAATCCCAAATGGTGTTTGATACTGGTATTAAGTGATTATGCTTCAGCAGTAGGCCACAAGCAATCAGCATCAAAGTCTGATGTGAGGGCCTCTAATGAGGAAGGTAGTCATTTCACAGTGCTGTTTAAAAAAAAATCTATAAATTTGGAAAGGATCTCAGAGAGCCAATTCCTTATATTATGGAACATCCAGGCAGTCTCAGTGGGTTGTTAAGTATCCTTGGTAACATGTAAAATGTTGGAATTATTGGAAAGTTCTGAGACAGGAACTGCACCTCCTGCTCAGAAATCAGTCCCCTTGACCTGTAATGAGATAAAAATTTATTAAACATCTTCTGGTGAATAGGTGTCGAGTTTCCATCTAATCCTCAGTAGTTTCTGCATTCTCAACTGGTGTTTTCTTCCCTTTAAATAATCAGTTGAGGTCATAACCTACCAGCTGTCCACCTTGTCATCATGTTTAATTGGCAAATGATCCATCTTGGCCAGTTCCTTTAATGCTGTCACTTTGGGATCCCAGCAATAAGGTAGAATATCTAGGTTCATATTATTAATCTGATCCTGCTCCAGGCTGTTATAAGATAATGATCTATCAAGTACATTCATGTCCACAGAGGTAGAGGCAACAGGTGTTGCTATTGACAGAGCAGTGGGTGAAGGACAAATTGTTCCTTCAGATTGAGTGGGTGGCAGAAGCAATGTTTCTTCATGCTCCATTTATTGCATTTGCTGCAGTTGTGCACCAAACATCTTGAGACAAGTACATTGGGACTTGGGAAATGTGTAACTGCTGTGCACATTGCGATTACAACTACAAGGGGCTCGACAGTGTGCACCAATAATCACACACTGTAGTCCTGACATCACTCAGGCTGCAACTTCTTGTACTTCAAAGGACTGAAGACACTCCAATCAGAGAAGGTTTTGGTCTTTTGATGTGCAAGAAGCTGCATCAGCAAACAGCTGATTGGCATTGAAGTAAAGGAGCTGAGATCTCTCTCTCAACTTCCCAAAAAGTTTCAACTAAAGCTTGAAGCCGAATCAGTTCATCAACTTTAAAAACAGATTGCAGCTGAACACCAGAAGTTTGCTAAGGACCTTACCGGTGTGCAGCTGCTAGTTTATTCTTTACAACAACAATGTCTGTAGCTGGCAGCTCTGTAACTCTCTACCCATCCAGTCCTCCCTCTTAGCATCCACCACCCACACTCACACTCCAAACACAACACACTGACACTGGGTGTGCCCAGTCCCTCAGTGTTGAAACTTAAAATAAAGAACACATACCCTTTGCATTTTTGCATGCCTGTCCATTGATGTCTATTGCCACCTTTTATAACACTGACACTGGATAGTGCCCAATCCCCCAGTGTCCATAACTAACACCCTGTAACTGTCACCCACACCAGACCTCCACTAACATCCACCACCCCACCCCCAAACATAACACTGGCACTGGGGGTGCCTAATCCCCCAGTGTTGAAACCAAAAATAAAGACAACCTTCCCTCAGCATTTTTTTAATACCCTGTAAAAAAGAAAACAGTCCATAGATGTCTGTTGCAGCTGTAACTGTAATCCACCCCCCGCCACAGTTTAATAACATTGACACTGAGGGTGCCCAATCCCAGTGTCCACAGCTGGTGCCCTATAACTATCACCCCTCCCACCCTCCCAAAAGAGCACCCACCATTCCACCCCACCCCAAAAATAACTCACTGATACTGGGGGTACTAATCTACAGATGTCCAAACTTGAAATAAAGAAAACCTTCCCTCTGCATTTTTTTAATACACTATAAACAAGAAAATGGTTAATCGGTGTCTGTTGTGCCATTAGTTCCCCATCCACACCCAACCTTCGAACTCAACACCCCCCGCAAGCCCTTACTTACCCACCAGGGGTCCAACATCATAATCTTCTCTGAACCACAGACACAACTTCACTCTTCAAAGCTGGACCGTGAACTGAGGAAATCAGGTATGTCGTTCATTGTATTTCAATGGGGGGTTGAACTTGTGTGCATAACTTTACCATTTTTTTATATTTTTGTCCAAAGTTTAAACATACCTTTTTTGAGACATCACCTCATGAACAGTGCAAGGGAAACTCAATAAATCTGTCCTGAAAATGGATTTTGCAGTCACTGTGCAAAATCACCTTTTGGACAGGAGTTGAACATTTTCTATGTTCTTGTTCATGAGGTCTATGTTGAAAATTTGGTGTGAAAATGTTTAAAAACAACAAAGTTATGAGCCAATGTTGAAATTTGCAAATGTAGACTCATAACTTTGGTCATTTTCAACATTTTGACCCCAAATTTTCAACATAGCCATTTCTTTATAGCATCTCATGAATGTGACAGCTGTCATTTTTCAAATCCTGGTCAAAATGTGTTTTGGCACCCCAAAGATGATTTCACGATCGTAACACAAAATCACCTTTTGGGTTGGAGTTGAATAATTTTCTTTGCACTTGTTCATGAGGTGGGATCATAAGAAGGTGGTTACCCACCCGACAGCTGATTTGACATCAAGGTCCCCTACAGTGACTACAGTGCCATACCACTGTAGTGGACCGCTGGAACCAGACACTGTCTGTCAGGGTCCTGCACTCCATATCATCTTCAACATGGAGTAATAATCCTAAGTGGGGTGCAGGGGTGCAACTCCCCATATGGGTGGTTTGGGGATGAAGCCCCCGCAAAAACACTTCCTGGCATGGGAAACTGGCAGCCAACTGCAAAATGCAATCGACCTGTGGGAAACCAGCAGCCGACTGCAATATGCAGTCGACCTGCCGGTTTTGCTGTCATGGCGTTCAACAAATATTTTGTCAAACACCCATCGTGGATCCATAAGAAGGCTATGTTGAATATTTTGGGGCAAAAAGATTAAAAAGCAACACAGTTATGAATCTACACTGAAATTTACAAATGCAGTCTTGTAACTTTGGAAATTTTTAATATTTTGACCACAAATTATAAACATAGCCATTTCTTCACAGCACCTCATGATTGTGGCAGCTGTCATTTTTCAAAACCAGGCCAAAATGTGTTTTCATACCTGTGGCATGGAATGACAGTTTGGTGGTGTGGAATGATGTTTTGGCAAGGATTTGAAAATCTTCACCTGCCGGGAGTATTAGGTGGGGTAATAAGGCTATGCTGAAAATTTGGTGTACAAATATGGTAACATGCAAATGTTATGACTGAACTTTACACTATTTCAGCATTCACTCATAAGTTCAATGATTTTGAATGTTTAGAAACATAGAAATTGATGGCAGATAAAGACCGTTAGGCCATCCAGTCTGCCCATTTTTTCTGCCTACTGTAAAAGCTGCAGACCCTACTTGATCTCTGGCTTTACCTCTTCATGCCTATTGCTTATGTTCCCCTATGCCTGTCCCATCCGTGCCAGATTCCCCACTGTGTTTGCCCCACCACCTCTGCTAGAGTCTATTCCATGCATCAGCACCCTTCCATGAAGAAATGCTTCCTCAGGCTACCCTTAGTCTATCCCTTCCATCCTCATGCCATGCCTCCTCATTTCTGGGCATCTCCTTTTCTGAAAGATGCTACCCTTGGTACCCTATTTATACCTTTTAGATATTTGTAGTTTTTATCATATCTCCCTACCTCTCCTCTCCTCCGTTTGACTCCAAACTTCCAAGCAAAGCCATTTTCCACAAAACCTCATAAAAGTGACATGTAATTTTTGTATTTGCTGCACTTCACAAAAACATTTTGGGACAACTATATAGGGATTTGGAGGTGAATCACTGCCGAGCCCATTGCAGTTTCAACTGCAAGGGGCTTGGCAGTCTAGACCAATGACCATGCAGTGTTGTCATGATGCAACTGTCACCTTGTTGGGCTGAAACTTTGTGTACTTCAAAGGACTGAAGCTGCTCCAATCAGATAGGGATTCGGTCCTTTTGACGTGCATGAAGCCATGTTAGCAAGCAGCTGATCAGCTTTCAAAACAGTTGCAGCTACACGACCTTACCAGTCTGCATCTGCTATTTCACGCCCTGTAACAACAAAAAACATCTATCGATGTCTATTGCTGGTGCCCCATAACTCTCTCCCCACCCAACCCATCCCTCTCAGAACCCACCATGCCCCACTCCCCTCCCAAACATAACGCTGACACTGAGGGTGCCCAATCCCCCAATGTTCACCTTGTAGTTTTTTTTATCATACAAGATTTTATTAAGTTTTCCTAGTACAGTCAGCCATCTAAAAACACACACATGTCACATTCAGATATAACAGTACTCCCATGGAGTAACCTACATATAAATTACTACTAAAGCTTGTTAGGCATAATGAAATTAAGGTTGTGTTCATCTTAATCTCCATGGACTCCATATATTTAGAGTTACTATAGTGTAATACAATGGGTTGATACAATATGTTTCTAGTATTCCATATATATTATTAGCAATAATCAGGTATCTATCACTATCAAATACCTACCAAACCAGCATAGCAATCTAAAGCAGCAGAAAGCAGCAACAGAGGGATAGACAGAATAGTACAGTACAGCAGCAGGAAGTGGTGGGAACATGCGGCCACCATCAATTATTGTCATATTGACCATCTGTTATGCAACTCAAACAGTTCAAGCTAGCAGGGGGTTTTGCAGTGGTGGAGGTGCCACAGCACATATGTGGGAGTTCAGGTATGCCTCCCACTTTCTATAGTACCTAGTGAGCCCTCCATTTGCCACTGCAGTGAGCCTCTCAAAAACAGCCAGTCTGGCCATGGCTGCACGCCATTGTGATAGTGGGGGGATAGGATGCCTCCATCAGAGTAGGATGGCCCATTTGGCCTCTATTAGGGCCACTAAAAGCCAAGCCTTGCTGGGAGAGGAAAGGAGAGTGGGAGTAAAACTGAGGTGACTCCCAGTAGGAGATAACGGTGCTGGAGAGAGAGTGACTTGCCTATAATTCTAAAGCAATCATCTAAAACCTGTGTCCAGAAGACCTGTAAGTTTGGGCAGGTCCACAATATGTGAAGTAGATGGGCAGGAGAAGAGTGACATCTCCAACAGCGGCTATGTGGACTAATTTTTAAGCTGTGTAGGACCGAAGGGGTCCTATACCACCAAAAGGAGGATTTTAAGTTGTATTAGCTGGCTCATAGAATCTTCATAAGCTGTATGAACAGCTCTGAGGCAATCTGATCACTGCTGTGGAGATATGGGGAGGAGTAGCTCATGCTCCCAGGTAGCTCTGCTAGATAGGGTGGTGTCAGGCTGAGCATCCCTGAGAGTTTTGTAAAAGAGACTAGTGAGGCCTAGCTTTCTCTATATTGGAGGAGGAGGATGTTTAGGCAGTGCCATGGTGACTGGATTGGAGTTGTTTTAGGAGGAGTTAAAGCACTCCTGATCTGCAGAAATTTCAAAAATCTGATAAAGGTAACCCATACTGGACTCGAATCTTCTCAAAGGACATAAGGGTTCAGATGTTCAGGAGGAGAAGATCTCCTACAGCTCAAATCCCATTGGAAGCCCATAATGGCCATTTGAGTGTTTTATAGTCTACTGTAATACAGGAGCAATCCCAAAGTGAAGCATAACAAATGGGAGAAGTAGTCTGAGCTCTGAACCCCAGTAAGCACCATCACTCTACACCATGACCTGCACATTTCTGTCATAGTAGAGTGTAAGTGATATTTCCCTATCTTTTCTTAGATAATAAAGAATATAGGGGTTGTCCGTAGATAAAGCACTTCCAAACTTACCCATTAGGGATGGTATGGTGTGGGAAGGAACCAAGAAGTAGCCTAGGCCATTCTGAAAGCCAGATGGTAGCCTGTAAAGCAAAGGCAACCCAAGCCCACACTTGGTCAGTGGGATTGCAATTTCATCTATCCCCACCTCTGAGGCATTACCCTCCCATAGAAAAGTAGAATTAACTTGTCTAGGGCTTTGAATAGTTTTAGTAAGTAGATTGAGAGGTTATTGGAAAGTAGGATACTCTGGAAAAATAAACATTTTGACAGCTTCTACCTTTCCTTTCAAAACTAATTTCAACTTTCTCCATCATTTAAATTTCAGCCACCAAAATTCAGAAAGAGGAAAAAGTTAAGTAACTCTAAATCTTTCCAAGATGCAGAATATATACCACTAGGTAGAGAACCATAGAAGCCCATGTAATGTCAGTACCAGCAAAGCAATACCTTCTACATACCCCATTCATGGAGAGAGGGTAATTTTCTTTTGGTTCACTGTTAGTCCTGAGAGAGAAGCAAACTCTCTTAGAATGATCAGAGTTGTAGGTAAGGAGATCTGGGAGTCAGAAAATGAGAGGAGCATATCATCCACATAAGCATTAAGCAGAATAGGAGAAGTCCTTCTGCAGGATACCAGTGACATCAAGTACTGATACACTTTCTAATTAGTAGGTCCAAGAGCTATTAAAAAAGTAGAGAGAAAGGCAGCCCTATCTAGTTCCTCTTTATAATACAAATAAGAAATATCTCTATTAGTAACAATACTGGCTGTAGGTAAACCAATACAATATAAACACCAAGAAACACAAAAACACAAATCCATATAAGTAAAACGCCATAAAATAAACCCATTCCAAAATTTAAACATTAGTAAAATCTATTACCAAAACACTACTGGAAATCTTGAACTGGAAGTACTAACTATTGAGAACCAAAACCAATCTTAAATTATTACACTAGACCTCCCCTTTGAAAACAATCACAAGGAAGAATGAATCAATGTAAACATATGTAGAAAACCTATTACATAATACTTTTACAGTATCTTAGTATACACAATATCAGAAAACAAAAAGTACAAAAAAGTAAAACATCTAAACTTTTAAGAATTAAAAGTAATGAGAAACATAACACATAATATAAAACATACAATCTTTTAAACTTCCTGAGAAACTTTTAGCAGTAGTATATTAATTTCATCCCACAGAAATTTGGCCAAAATTCTACCATCAACTCATCTAGCAAAACCCTTCTCTTTTACCATCTAGGAAGCGCCAAGTACAATTCATCCACACTATGATAGAAACATCAGAATCACTATAGTGATCAACATAACAAGAAATGACATACTCTAGCAAAAAAATCTTCAACCATTAAGAAACACATCATCTAGAAATTTATATTCTAGAACACAATAAACTCCTAGTAGAAATCTATACATTTCTTCATTGATAGCTTTCAAAATCACTACTAACTTTCCTTACCTATTCTTAAAAGTCAAAAATCATAGAAACCTGTTACTTCCATAGCCAATAACTAACAATTTCCCTCCTTTATCACCCCTCTCATGACCTATACCTAGCTTGAATCAATGCCACTCTGCTTTTATATTCAACATCACATTAATTTTATTCTTTAAACCTGTATCTAGGCCAACAATGATGAATTAGCAAAGTCCTTGGAGAAGACTTTAAACTGGTACTCCAGGTTTGTGAGCTTATTCTGTAACTCTTATTTGCCTCCATCGCTCCCTATTTTTGGCTGCAAGTAGAAATAATTCTCCCCTCAGGACAGCCTTGAAAGCTTCCCATTTGGTAGCTGAGAAGGTCTCTCCTGGTATTAACTGAGAAGTATACTTGTGCCTCTCTTTAATATAATCCCAAAAGGTAGCATCCTGCAGTAACATGGAGATTACATCTCCATCTTGTGGAAGTGGGAAACTTTGAATGGGGAGAATGTGATTGTCACTGAGGCATAGTCTAAGATAACTATATTACCGATAGTTGTGTCATCCACTCCTAGCATAGCTATATTATTAGCTAGCCAAACATCTAACCTGCAGTGCCATAACATTCATGTAAAATTATAGTCTCTTCCCATTGGATGGTTCATCCTCCAGGGATCCCCTAAGGTCCACTCTGAGATCAGAGTGTTTAAAGTTGCTAACACTTTAGGGTGGGATTGTGGCGTGGGGAAGGATTTATCTAGGAATATATCCAGGACTAAATTATGGTCCCCACCTAAGAGGACTGGGAGGTTGGCCTCCCCCTCTGTCAGTTCTGTAAAAGCTTGGCTAAGTGCAGTATATATTTCACCTGTATCAGTATTATGCCCATAAACATTGGCCACTATGACTTTGCCACCCAGGTAGGACAGTAGGAAAGTTTGGCTGCTATCCACCTGCCCTTGGAGTCTAGCTGTTGTGCCTCAACCAACCAGGGTCCCACTTTCTGGAGAAGGATAATGACACCCTTGGATTTAGCGGTAGCACAGCTAGCCAGTACAGTTCCCCACCCAGAGCTCTTTTAGCCATTGCACTGTACGGTTCGTGAGATGCATCCCTGGGAGCAAGGCTATATCCGCTCCCAGCGACTGTAGAAATTGCAATGACTGAGTCATGGTAGCCCGTGTTCCTTAGTCTTCTCCTCTCAGGAGCCAGGCTGCGAGCTTCAGGGTCTTGGGGTTGGGGTGTAGAAGCGGACCCTGGTTCAACATGTCGGAATGGAAGGGCAGTCTGAAGGAGGCCATCATCATTGAGAGGATTGTGGCAAACCACGTCCTCTGCAGCCAGTAAGGGGCCACCAGTATGATGGTCCATCTGGAGGAGTGGATCTTGGTCAGCACCTGAGGTAATAGAGGAATGGGGGAAAGATGTAGGAGTGGTCCTGGGACCATGGTTGTGACAGGGAGTCAGTTCCCCGTGACTGACTGTCCCTGTACCTTGAGAAGTAATGGCTGGCCTGTGTGTTTTGGGCCATGGCCATGAGGTCCATGAGGATGGGTCCCCAGGTGTCTGGTATCATTTGAAAAAGGCTGGTGTGGAGGTGCCACTCTCCTGGGTGAACTTGTTGTCAGCTCAGCCAGTCTGCTCGAATGTTGCGCTTTCCAGCAAGGTGAACCGTGCTGAGGTGTTTAAGGTGTGTCAGGGCCCAGTTGAGGACCCTTGCAGCCTCCTTCAACATTGTTCTGGTTTGGGTTCCTCCCTGTTTAGTGATATATGCCACCGTTACCTGGTTGTCAGATCGGATCAGGACAGATTGCCCCAGGATGGTGGATTTGAAAGCTGTTAGTGCGTGGTAGACCGCTTGTATTTCCAGGACGTTGATAGATAGTCTGGATTCTGTGTGGATCCTTCAGCCCTGTGCTGTCCTGTTGGCCAAGAAGGCACCCCATCCTTGCAGACTCATGTCCGTCTCATTGGAAACCTGGGGGGAGGCCTCTAGTGGTACCCCCCTGGTAAGATGTGAGAGGAGTGTCCACCATGTTAGTGACTTTCTCACTGAGGGAGGTAATGGGACAGAGGTCCTCAGATTGTGTTCATTTGATGAGCCTCATCGGAGGACATGGGTCTGTAGTGGCTGCATGTGCCATCTGGCCCAAGGGACGAGGTCGATACATGAGGCCATGCAACCTAGCAGTTGTGCTAGGGTTGCAATGGACACCTGATGGCTGGTGTGTATAGTGTGCACCAGATTGAGCAGGTTGAGGACTCTTGCCTCAGACAGTCTTGCCCACCCCTGTGCTGTGTCTAGGCAGGTGCCTAGATGCTCTATTTGTTGCGTGGGTGATAGGTGGCTCTTGTCCAGGTTCACTACCCAGCTGTGTTGCTCTAAGGCCCTTAGAGTGAGGGTGGTGTGACGGAGAGAGCTCTCCTTGGATCATGCTCAGATCAGCCAGTTGTCAAGGTAGGGGATAATGTCGAGCCCCTGTTCTCGGAGTCTGGCCACCAGTACCACTGACACTTTGGTGAAGACTCTTGGGGCCGACGAGAGTCCGAACAGTAGGGCCTGGTATTGGAAGTGTTGGCCAAGGATGTGAACCTGGAGGTACTGCCTGTGAGTTGGCCTGATGGGTATGTGGAGGTATGCATCCTTGAGGTCGATGGATGTCAGGAAGTCGTCCACCTGAATACTGCGAAGTGTAGACCTCATAGTGTCCATCTTGAACTTCTGGGGCACAGTGTGTTGGTTTAGGTGTTTGAGGTCCAGGATAGGGTGGAGGTCACCGTTCTTCTTTGGCACAAGGAAGAAGATGGAGTAGACTCCTAGCCCCTGCTCATGTGGTGGTACTGGCTGCATCACCCTGTTGTTGATCAGGTCCTGCAGGATATGCTGTACGTGATGGGCTGTGGCCCTCTTTTTTGTCACCGGTGAGGTGATGAAACTGTGTGTCAGGGGAGTGTCTGATAACTCTATCGAGTACCCTTCGGACAAGACCTCATGAACCCATCTGTTGGAGGTGGTGTGAAACCATAGGTGACTGAAGAGCGCTAATCTCTGTCTCACAGGGGGGAGCACTCTTGTTCCGAGGGGGTCCAGTGTGGGCAGTCATTGCAGCTTGCCTCACTGACCCCTGCCTCTTCCTCCGAATCTCGAGCCACAAGCCTTGAAGGATGAGGAGTAGTAGGATTGGGTGGAGGGGGTGCGTGGTGAAGTGTAGGGGCCTCTACCTAGAAAGGAAGTGGCCGGGGGTGTGTCCCTGTGGTTGTGGTATGAATTTTGACCCCCAAAATCTCCGCCTCACAGAGGGGAGGTACGAGTGCCTACTCTTGTTTCTAAGGAGTTCCTTGCCCTCTTCTTTCTGTATCAGGAACTCTAAGAGACCTTCCCCAAACACATGTTTGCCCTTCAAGGGGAGATTTTGCAGTAAGGCTTTAGACTCATTGTCAGCCTCCCATAACTTAAGCTACAAAGCCTGTCTGGGCCTGTTCATGATGGCTGTGGCCCTTGCGTTAAGTCTGAGGGTGTCGACAGCCATGTCAGCAAGGTATCATGCCACATCGATGGTGCACTCTAATAGTTCTGTCTCTCCAGATTTGGGGTTGGAATGCTCAAGAAGCTCCTCCAACCAATGTATTTGCACCCGTGCTGTGTAGATGGCTACTGTGGATGCTCTTGCCACAATGCCCTCTGTTTCAAAGGCCTTGTTTAACATGTCCTCGACCCTTATGTCTGCAGGGACCTTTAGGGAGAGTGCTCCGCAATGTAGGATAGTCCATCTGCTGAGGGCAGCCACCTGAGGGTCAACCGTCAGGGACTGTTAAGATGAAGTAGACAGATAACTTTATTAGAAGTAGAAGAGGTCTTATTTAGGGTTAAAAAAAGAAAGAAAAGAAAGAAAGTCACTGTGTGTTCTGTGCAGGAAGGGTACTGTATCAGCTGACTTTGCTAAACCAGCAGGAGGAAAGAGAGCTTACCAGGGTGTGTGGTTTAGACACCATAAAAGCAGGTGAGTCAAATTACAACTTCCTGTTGCTAGCCTTGCTTGTAGAGCAGAAAGCAGCTAACTAAAAGAAGCTACATTTTCTTATTAATTTAAAACTTATATCTCAGCAGGAGTCAGTGACTGTTAAGATTAAGTAGACAGATAACTTTATTAGAAGTAGAAGGGGTCTTATTTAGGGTTAAAAAAGTAAGAAAAGAAAGAAAGTCAGTGTGTGTTCTGTGCAGGGAAGGGTACTGTATCAGCTGACTTTGCTAAACCAGCAGGACGAAACAGAGCTTACCTGGGGGTGTGGTTTAGACACCATAAAAGCAGGTGAATCAAATTACAACTTCCTGTTGCTAGCCTTCATGTAGAGCAGAAAGCAGCTAAGTAAAAGAACCTACATTTTCTTAATAATTTAAAACTTATATCTCAGCAGGAGTCAGTGACTGTTAAGACTAAGTAGACAGATAACTTCATTAGAAGAAGAAGGGGTCTTATTTAGGGTTAAAAAAGGAAAGAAAAGAAAGAAAGTCAGTGTGTGTTCTGTGCAGGGAAGGGTACTGTATCAGCTGACTTTGCTAAACCAGTAGGTGGAAAGAGAGCTTATCTGGGGGTGTGGTTTAGACACTATAAAAGCAGGTGAGTCAAATGACAACTTCCTGTTGCTAGCCTTGCTTGAAGAGCAGAAAGCAGCTAATTAAAAGAAGCTACATTTTCTTATTAATTTAAAATTTATATCTCAGCAGGAGTCAGTGACTCTTAAGAATAAGTAGACAGATAACTTTATTAGAAGTAGAAGGGGTCTTATTTAGGGTTAAAAAAGAAAGAAAAGAAAGAAAGTCAGTGTTTGTTCTGTGCAGGGAAGGGTACTGTATCAGCTGACTTTGCTAAACCAGTAGGAGGAAAGAGAGCTTACCTGGGGGTGTGGTTTAGACACTATAAAAGCAGGTGAGTCAATTTACAACTTCCTGTTGCTAGCCTTGCTTGTAGATCAGAAAGAAGCTAACTAAAAGAAGTTACATTTTCTTATTAATTTTAAACTTATATCACAGCCGGAGTCAGTGACTGTTAAGAATAAGTAGACAGAAAACTTTTTTAGAAGTAGAAGTGGACTTATTTAGGGTTAAAAAAAAAAGAAAAGAAAGAAAGTCAGTGTGTGTTCTGTGTAAGGAAGGGTTCTGTATCAGATGACGGTGCTAAACCAGTAGGAGGAAAGAGAGCTTACCTGGGAGGTGTGGTTTAAACACCATAAATGCAGGTGAGTCAAATTACAACTTCCTGTTGCTAGCCTTGCTTATACAGCAGAAAGCAGCTAACTAAAAGAAGCTGCATTTTCTTATTAATTTAAAACGTATGTCTCAGCAGGAGTCAGAGGCTGTTAAGATTAAGTAGACAGATAACTTTATTAGAAGTAGAAGGGGTCTTATTAGGGTTAAAAAAAGAAAGAAAAGATAGAAAGTAAGCGTGTGTTCTGTGCAGGGAAGGGTACTGTATCAGCTGACTTTGCTAAACCAGTAGGAGGAAAGAGAGCCTACCTGGGGGTGTGGTTTATACACCATAAACTCAGGTGAGTCAAATTATTTCATTATAGATTTTGGCTCAGCTGATGTCACTGGGCTTTATTTCATTACAGTTTTTACCTCAGCTGATGTCACTGTGCTTTATTTCACTATAGTTTTTGGCTCAGCTGATGTCCCTGGGCTCTGTGTCACTATAGTTGTTGGCTCAGCTGAAGTCACAGTGCTTTATTTCATTATAGGTTTTGGCTCAGCTGTTGTCACTGGCCTTTATTTCATTACAGTTTTTGGCTCAGCTGATGTCACTGTGCTTTATTTCATGATAGTTTTTGGCTCAGCTGATGTCACTGGGCTTAATTTCATTACAGATTTAGGCTCAGCTGATGTCACTGTGCTTTATTTCAATACAGTTTTTGGCTCAGCTGATGTCACTGGACTGTATTTCACTATAGTTTTTGTCTCACCTGATGTCCCTGGGCTTTATTTCATTACAGTTTTTGGCTCAGTTGATGTCACAGGGCTTTATTTCACTATAGAGTTAGGCTCAGCTGATGTCACTGGGCTTTATTTCACTATAGTTTTTGCCTCCGGGATGTCACTGTGCTATATTTCACTATAGCTTTTCCTCAGCTGATGCCACTGGGCTTTATTTCATTATAGTTTTTGACTCAGCTGATGTCACTATGCATTATTTCACTATAGTTTTTGGCTCAGCTGATGTCACTGGGCTTTACTTCACTATAGTTTTTACCTCAGCTGATGTCACTGTGCTTAATTTCATTACAGTTTTTGGCTCGGCTGATGTCTCTGTGCTTTATTTCTTCACAGTTTTTGGCTCAGCTGATGTCACTTTGTCTTATTTCATTATAGTTTTAGGCTCAGCTGATGTCACTGGGCTTTAATTCATTACAGTTTTTCGCTCAGCTGATGTCACTGTGCTTTATTTCATTATAGTTTTTGGCACAGCTGATGTCACTGGGCTTTATGTCGCCATAGTTTTTGGCTCAGCTGATGTCACTGGCCTTTATTTCATTACAGTTTTTTGCTCAGCTGATGTCACTGTGCATTATTTAATTATAGTTTTTGGCTCAGCTGATGTCATTGGGCTTTATTTCAATACAGCTTTTGGCTCAGCTGATGTCACTGTGCTTTATTTCATTATAGTTTTTTACTCAGCTGATGTCACTGGGCTTTATTTCATTACCGTTTTTGGCTCAGCTGATATCACTGTGCTTTATTTGATTATAGTTTTTGGCTCAGCTGATGTCACTGGGCTTTATTTCGTTAGAGTTTTTGGGTCAGCTGATGTCACTGGGCTTTATTTCATTAGAGTTTTTGGCTCAGCTGATGTCACTGGGCTTTATTTCACTATAAAGTATGGCTCAGCTGATGTCTCTGTGCTTTATTTTACTATGGTTTTTGGCTCAGCTGATGTTACTGTGCTTTATTTCACTACAGTTTTTGGCACAGCTGATGTCACTGTGGTTTATTTCAATTCAGTTTTTCCTCATCTGATGTCACTGGGCTTTATTGCATTACAGTTTCTGGCTCAGCTGAAGTCACTGTGCTTTATTTCATCATAGTTCTTGGCTCAGCTGATGTCACAGGACTTTATTTCACTATAGATTTTGGCTCAGCTGATGTTACTGCCTTTTTTCACTGTAGTGTTTGGCCCAGCTGATGTCACTGTGCTTTATTTCACTATAGTTTTTGGCTCAGCTGATGTCACTGGGCTTTATTTCATTACAGTTTTTAGCTCCGCTGATGTCACAGGGCTTTAATTCACTATAGATTTTGGCTCAGCTGATGTCACTGTGCTTTATTTCATTATGGTTTTTGGCTCTGCTGATGTCAGTGTGCTTTTTTTCATTATAATTTTTGGCTCAGCCTATGTCACTGTGCATTATTTCTTTACATTTTTTTGGCACAGGTGATGTCACAGGGCTTTATTTCATTACTGTTTTTGGCTCAGCAGATGTCAATGTGCTGAATTATTGTATAGTTCTTGTCTCAGCTGATGTCACTGAGCTTTATTTCACTATAGACTTTGGCACAGCTGATGTCACTGGGATTTATTTCACTATAGTTTTTGGCATAAATGACGTCACTGTGCTTTTTTTCACTATAATTTTTCCTCAGCTGATGTCACTGGGCTTTATTTCATTACAGTTTTTAGCTCAGCTGATGTCACAGGGCTTTATTTCACTATTGATTTTGGCTCAGCTGATGTCACTGTGCTTTATTTCATTACAGTTTTGGCTCAGCTAATGTCACTGGGCTTTATTTCATTACAGTTTTTGGCTCAGCTGATGTCACTGCGCTTTATTTCATTACAGATTTTGGCTCTGCTGATTCCTCTGAGCTTTACTTTACTACAGTTTTTGGCTCTGCAGATGTCACTGGGCTCTATTTCATTACAGTTTTTAACTCAGCTGATGTCACTGTGCTTTATTTCATCATGCTTCTTTACTCAGTTGATGTCACAGGGCTTTATTTCACTATAGATTTTGGCTCAGCTGATGTCACTGCATTATTTCACTGTAGTTTTTGGCCTAGCTGATGTCAGTGGGCTTTATTTCACTATAGGTTTTTGCTCAGCTGATGTCACTGGGCTTTATTTCATTACATATGAATAAAGTTCGTCACATCAGCTGACCTAAAAACAGTAATGAAAGTCCAGTGACATCAGCTGGGCCAAAACTGCAGGAAATAATGCAGTGACATCAGCGAGCCAAATCGATAGTGAAATAAAGCCCAGTGACATCCGACTAAGAAGAATGATGAAATAAAGTACAGTGACACTGCTGAGCCAAAACTGTAACTAGAAATAAAGCCCAGTGACATCTGCAGAGACAAAATTAATAAAGTAAAGCTCAGAATTAGTATAGCCAAACTGTAAAGAAATAAAGCAGGAGCATCAGCTGAGCGAAAAACTGTAATGAATAAAGCCCAGTGACATTAGCTGAGCCAAACTGTAATGAAATAAAGGCCAGGAAATCAGCTGAGTCAAAACTATAATGAACAGTACAGAGACATCAGCTGAGCCAAAACTGAAATGAAATAAAGCTCAGTGACATTAGCTGAACTAAAATTATAATGAAATAAAGCACAGTGACATCAGCTGAGCCAACTATAATGAAATAATGCACTGTGAAATCAGTGAGTCAGAAACTATAATGAAATAAAGCATAGTGACATCAGCGGAGCCAAAACTATATTGAAATACAGTGACATCACTAGCTACTCTCATAGTGAATAAAGCTCTGTGTCATCAGGTGAGTCAAAACTGTACGTAACAGCCCAGTGACATCAGCTGAGACAAAAACATAGGAATACAGCCCAGTGACTTCAGCTGAGCCAAAATTTAAAGTGAAATGAAGCACAGTGACATCAGCGGAGGCAAAAATTATAGTGAAATAAAGCCCAGTGACATCAGCTGAGCCAGAAGCCATAATGAAATAATGCACAGTGACATCAGCTGAGGAAAAATCTGTATTGAAATAAAGCCCTGTGACATCAGCTGACCTAAAAATTGTAATGAAATAAAGGCCAGTGACATCAGCTGAGCAAAAAACTGTAGTGAAATAAAGCCCCGTGACATCAGCTGGGCAAAAACTACTGTAAAATAATGCAGTGACATCAGCTGAGCCAAAATCTATAGTGAAATAAAGCCCTCTGAGATCAGCTGAGCCAAGAACTATGATGAAATGAAGCACAGTGACATCAGCTGAGCCAAAAACTGTAATGCAATAAAGCCCAGTGACATCTGCAGAGCCAAAAACTGTAATAAAGTAAAGCTCAGAGGAATCAGCAGAGCCAAAAACTATAATGAAATAAAGCACAGTGACATCAGCTGAGCCAAATACTGTAATGAAATAAAGCCCAGTGACATTAGCTGAGAAAAAAGTGTAATGAAATAAAGGCCAGGAAATCAGCTGAGTCAAAAACTATAATGAAATAAAGCATAATGACATCAGCTGAGCCAAAAACTGTAATGAAATAAAGCCCAATGACATCAGCTGAGCCAAAAACTATAGTGAAATAAAGCACAGTTACATCAGCTGAGCCAAAAACTATAGTGAAATAATGCACAGTAACATCAGCTGAGATAAAATCTATGGTGAAATAAAGCCCGGTGACATCAGCTGAGCCAAGAACTATGATAAAATAAACCACAGTGAAATCAGCTGAGCCAAAAACTGTAATGAAATAAAGCCCATTGACGTCAGCTGAGCCAACAACTGTAATAAAGTAAAGCACAGAGAAATCAGCAGAGCCAAAAACTATAATGAAATAAAGCACAGTGACATCAGCTGAGGCAAAACTGTAATGAAATAAAGCCCAGTGACATTAGCTGAGCCAAAACTGTAATGAAATAAAGGCCAGGGAAACCTGCTGAGCTGAAAACTCTAGTGAAATAATGCACAGTGACATCAGCTGAGAAAATCTATAGTGAAATAAAGCCCAGTGACATCAGCTGAGCCAAGAACTATGATGAAATGAAGCACAGTGACATCAGCTGAGCAAAAACTGTAATGAAATAAAGCCCAGTGACATCAGCTGAGCCAAAAACTGTAACGAAATAAAGAAAAACTATAATGAAATAAAGCACAGTGACATCAACTGAACCATAAACTTTTAATTCGAGCTTCCCAGTGACATCAGCTTCGAACCAAACTAGTAATGCAATAAAGGCCAGGGAAATCAGCTGAGTCAAAAACAATAATAAAGTAAAGCAGAATGACATCAGCTGAGCCACAAACCGTAATGAAATAAAGCACAGTGACATCAGCTGAGGACAGGAAAAACTGTATTGAAATAAAGCACTGTGACATCAGCTGTGCCAAAAACTGTAGTGAATAAAGCACAGGATATCAGCTGAGCCAAACTCTAAAGAGAACAGGTACAGTGACGACATCATGAGACCAAGAACTATAGTGAAATAAGCTCAGTGACATCAGCTGAGCTAGAACTATAATAAAATAAAGCCCAGTGTCATCAGCTGGACCAAAACTGTAATGAAATAAAGCCCAGTAACATCAGCTGAGCTGCAATTTATGCGAAGTAAAGCACAGTGACATCGACTGAGCCAAAAATTTGTAATCGAAATAAAGCCCAGTGACATCAGCTGAGCCAAAAAGTATAATGAAATAATGCACAGTGAAATCAGTTGAGGCAGAAACTATAATGAAATAAAGCACAGTGACATCAGCTGAGCCAAAAACTATATTGAAATAAAGCACAGTGACATCAGCTTAGCCAAACGCTACAGTGAAATAAAGCCCTGTGACATCAGCTGATTCAAAAACTGTAACGAAATAAAGCTCAGTGACATCAGCTGAGACAAAAACTATAGTGAAATACAGCCCAGTGACTTCAGCTGAGCCAAAAATTATAGTGAAATAAAGCACAGTGACATAAGCGGAGGCAAAAATTCTAGTGAAATAAAGCCCAGTGACATCAGCTGAGCCAGAAGCTATAATGAAATAAAGCCCTGTGACATCAGCTGAGCCAAGAACTAGGATGAAATAAAGCACAGTGACATCAGCTGAGCCAAAAACTGTAATGAAATAAAGCCCAGTGACATCAGCTGAGCCAAAAACTGTACTGAAATAAATAAAAACTATATTGAAATAAAGCACGGTGGTATCAGCTGAGACAAAAACTTGAATGAAGTAAAGCCAGTGACATCAGCTGAATCAAAAATAGAAATGCAAGAAAGGCCAGGGAAATCAGCTGAGTCAAAAACTATAATGAAGTAAAGTACAATGACTTCAGCAGAGCCACAAACTGTAATGAAATAAAGCACAGTGACATCAGCTGAGGAAAAACTGTATTGAAATAAAGCACTGTGACATCAGCTTTGACAAAAACTGTAGTGAAATAAAGCACAGTGACATCAGCTGAGCCAAAAACTATAGTGAAATAAAGCACATTGACATCAGCTGAGCCAAACTCTATAGTGAAATAAAGTACAGTGACATCAGCAGAGCCAAGAACTATAGTGAAATAAAGCCCAGTGACATCAGCTGAGCTAAGAACTATAATGAAATAAAGCACAGTGACATCAGATGAGCCAAAAACTGTAATGAAATAAAGCCCAGTGACATCAGCTGAGCCAAAAACTTTAATGAAGTAAAGCACAGTGAGAACAACTGAGCAGAAAACTGTAATGAAATAAAGCTCAGTGACATCAGCTGAGCCAAAAACTATAATGAAATAATGCGCAGTGAAATCAGTTGAGCTAGAAACTATAATGAAATAAAGCACAGTGACATCAGCTGAGCCAAAAACAATATAGAAATAAAGCACAGTGACATCAGCTTAGCCAAACACTACAGTGAAATAAAGCCCTGTGACATCAGCTGAGTCAAAAACTGTAACAAAATAAAGCTCAGTGACATCAGCTGAGACAAAAACTACAGTGAAATACAGCCCAGTGTCTTCAGCTGAGCCAAAAATTATAGTGAAATAAAGCACAGTGACAAAAGCGGAGGCAAAAATTATAGTGAAATAAAGCCCAGTGACATCAGCTGAGCCAAGAACTATGATGAAATAAAGCACAGTGACATCAGCTGAGCCAAAAACTGAAATGAAGTAAAGCCCAGTGACATCAGCTGAGCCAAAATCTGTATTGAAATAAAGAAAAACAAAAATGAAATAAAGCACAGTGACATCAGCTGAGCCAAAAACTTTAATGAAATAAAGCCCAGTGACGTCAGCTGAGGCAAAAATAGTAATGCAATAAAGGCCAGGGAGATCTGCTGAGTCAAAAACTATAAAGAAGTATGGCACAATGACATCAGCTGAGCCACAAACTGTAATGAAATAAAGCACAGTGACATCAGCTGAGGAAAAACTGTATTGAAATAAAGCACTGTGACATCAGCTGTGCCAAAAACTGTAGTGAAATAAAACACAGTGACATCAGCTGAGCCAAAAACAATAGTGAAATAAAGCACATTGACATCAGCTGAGCCAAACTCTATAGTGAAATAAAGCACAGTGACATCAGCAGAACCAAGAATTATAACGAAATAAAGCCCAGTGACATCAGCTGAGCCAAGAACTATAATGAAATAAAGCACAGTGACATCAGCTGAGCCAAGAACTATAATGAAATAAAGCACAGTGACATCAGCTGAGCCAAAAACTGTAATGAAATAAAGCCCAGTGACATCAGCTGAGAGTAAAACTATAATGAAATAAAGCACAGTGACATCAACAGAGCCGAAAACTGTAACGAAATGAAGCCCAGTGACATCGGCTGAGACAAAAATTATAATGAAATAATGCACAGTGACATCAACAGAGCCGAAAACTGTAACGAAATGAAGCCCAGTGACATCGGCTGAGACAAAAATTATAATGAAATAATGCACAGTGAAATCTGTTGAGCCAGAAACTATAATGAAATAAAACACAGTGACATCAGTTTAGCCAAACACTACAGTGAAATAAAGCCCTGTGATATCAGCTGAGTCAAAAACTGTAACAAAAGAAAACTCAGCGACATCAGCTGAGACAAAAACTATAGTGAAATACAGCCCAGTTTCTTCAGCTGAGCCAAAAATTATAGTGAAATAAAGCACAGTGACAATAGCGGAGCCAAAAATTATAGTGAAATAAAGCCCAGTGACATCAGCTGAGCCAGTAGACATAATGAAATAAAGCCCTGTCACATCAGCTGACCTAAAAACAGTAATGAAATAAGTCCAGTGACATCAGCTGGGCCAAAAACTGCAGTGAAATAATGCAGTGACATCAGCTGAGCCAAATCTATAGTGAAATAAAGCCCTGTGACATCAGCTGACCAAGAAGTATGATGAAATAAAGCACAGTGACATCAGCTGAGCCAAAAACTGTAATGAAATAAAGCCCAGTGACATCTGCAGAGACAAAAACTGTAATAAAGTAAAGCTCAGAGGAATTAGCATAGCCAAAATCTATAAAGAAATAAAGCACAGAGACATCAGCTGAGCGAAAAACTGTAATGAAATAAAGCCCAGTGACATTAGCTGAGCCAAAACTGTAATGAAATAAAGGCTAGGGAAATCAGCTGAGTCAAAAACTATAATGAAATAAAGCACAGAGACATCAGCTGAGCCAAAAACTGAAATGAAATAAAGCTCAGTGACATCAGCTGAACCAAAAACTATAATGAAATAAAGCACAGTGACATCAGCTGAGCCAAAAACTATAATGAAATAATGCACTGTGAAATCAGTTGAGTCAGAAACTATAATGAAATAAAGCACAGTGACATCAGTGGAGCCAAAAACTATATTGAAATAAAGGACAGTGACATCAGCTTAGCCAATCTCTACAGTGAAAAAGTCTCTGCGTGTCATCAGGTGAGTCATAAACTGTAACGTAATAAAGCTCAGTGACATCAGCTGAGACAAAACAACAGTGATACAGCCCAGTGACTTCAGCTGAGCCAAAAATTAAAGTGAAATAAAGCACAGTGACATCAGCGGAGGCAAAAATTATAGTGAAATAAAGCCCAGTGACATCAGCTGAGCCAGAAGCCATAATGAAATAATGCACAGTGACATCAGCTGAGGAAAAATCTGTATTGAAATAAAGCTCTGTGACATCAGCCGACTCTAAAAATTGTAATGAACAGCGCCAGTGACATCAGCTGAGAGAGAAAACTGTAGTGAAATAAAGCCTGTGACATCAGCTGGGCAAAGCACTGTAAAATAATGGTGACATCAGCTGAGCCAAAATCTATAGTGAAATAAAGCCCTGTGAGATCAGCTGAGCCAAGAACTATGATGAAATAAAGCACAGTGACATCAGCTGAGCCAAAAACTGTAATGCAATAAAGCCCAGTGACATCTGCAGAGCCAAAAACTGTAATAAAGTAAAGCTCAGAGGAATCAGCAGAGCCAAAAGTATAATGAAATAAAGCACAGTGACATCAGCTGAGCCAAATACTGTAATGAAATAAAGCCCAGTGAAATTAGCTGAGAAAAGTGTAATGAAATAATGGCCAGGGAAATCAGCTGAGTCAAAAACTATAACGAAATAAAGCATAATGACATCAGCTGAGCCAAAAACTGTAATGAAATAAAGCCCAATGACATCAGCTGAGCCAAAAACTATAGTGAAATAAAGCACAGTTACATCAGCTGAGCCAAAAACTATAGTGAAATAATGCACAGTGACATCAGCTGAGATAAAATCTATGGTGAAATAAAGCCCGGTGACATCAGCTGAGCCAAGAACTATGATAAAATAAACCACAGTGAAATCAGCTGAGCCAAAACTCAGATGAAATAAAAGCCCATTGACGTCAGCTGAGCCAACAACTGTAATAAAGTAAAGCACAGAGAAATCAGCAGAGCCAAAAACTATAATGAAATAAAGCACAGTGACATCAGCTGAGGCAAAACTGTAATGAAATAAAGCCCAGTGACATTAGCTGAGCCAAAAACTGTAATGAAATAAAGGCCAGGAAACCTGCTGAGCCGAAAACTCTAGTGAAATAATGCACAGTGACATCAGCTGAGAAAAAAACTCTATAGTGAAATAAAGGCCAGTGACATCAGCTGAGCCAAGAACTATGATGAAATAAAGCACAGTGACATCAGCTGAGCCAAAAACTGTAATGAAATAAAGGCCAGTGACATCAGCTGAGCCAAAAAGTGTAACGAAATAAAGAAAAACTATAATGAAATAAAGCACAGTGACATCAACTGAACCATAAACTTTAATGAAATTAAGCCCAGTGACATCAGCTGAACCCAAACATAGTAATGCAATAAAGGCTAGGGAAATCAGCTGAGTCAAAAACAATAATAAAGTAAAGCAGAATGACATCAGCTGAGCCACAAACTGTAATGAAATAAAGCACAGTGACATCAGCTGAGGACAGGAAAAACTGTATTGAAATAAAGCACTGTGACATCAGCTGTGCCAAAAACTGTAGTGAAATAAAGCACAGTGACATCAGCTGAGCCAAACTCTAGTGAAATAAAGCACAGTGACATCAACAGAGCCAAGAACTATAGTGAAATAAAGCCCAGTGACATCAGCTGAGCTAAGAACTATAATAAAATAAAGCCCAGTGTCATCAGCTGAACCAAAAACTGTAATGAAATAAAGCCCAGTAACATCAGCTGAGTCAAAAATTTTATGTGAAGTACAGTGACATCGACTGAGCCAAAATTGTAATAAAATAAAGCCCAGTGACATCAGCTGAGCCAAAATGTAATAAGTAATGCACAGTGAAATCAGTTGAGTGAAATTATAATGAAATAAAGCAAGTGACATTTCAGCTGAGCCAAAAACTATATTGAAATAAAGCAAAGTGACATCACAGCTAAACGGCTAGTGAATAAAGCTCCTGTGACATCAGCTGATTCAATAAACTTGAACGTAAATAAAGCTCAGTGACATCAGCTGAGATAAAACTATAGTGAAATACGGCCCAGTGATCAGCTGAGCCAAAAATTATGGTGAATAAAGCATAGTGACATAGGTTTGCAAAGTTCTAGTGAGTATAAAGCCCAGTGACATCTAGTTGAGCCAGAAGCCATGATGAAATAAAGCCCTGTGACATCAGCTGAGCCAAGAACTAGGATGAAATAAAGCACAGTGACATCAGCTGAGCCAAAAACTGTAATGAAATAAAGCCCAGTGACATCTGCAGAGCCAAAACTGTAATGAAATAAAGGCCAGGGAAATCAGCTGAGTCAAAAACAATAATGAAGTAAAGCAGAATGACATCAGCTGAGCCACAAACTGTGAATGCCAACAGCACAGTGACATCAACTGAGGAGAGGAAAACTGTATTGAAATAAAAGGACTTTGACATCAGCTGTGCCAAAACTGTAGTGAAATAAAGCACAGTGACATCAGCTGAGCCAAAACTATAGTGAAATAAAGCACATTGACATCAGCTGAGCCAAACTCTATAGTGAAATAAAGCACAGTGACATCAGTAGAGCCAAGAACTATAGTGAAATAAAGCCCAGTGACATCAGCTGAGCAAAAACCTACAGTGAAATAAAGCCCAGTGACATCAGCTGGGCCAAAAACTACAGTGAAATAATGCAGTGACATCAGCTGAGCCAAGAACTATGATGAAATAAAGCCCTGTGACATCAGCTGAGCTAAGAACTAGGATGAATAAAAGCACTAGTGACATCAGCTGAGCTAAAATTGTAGTGTAACAAAGCCTGACACATCAGCTGACCTAAAAACTGTAATGAAATAAAGCCCAGTGACATCACCTGGGCCAAAAACTGCAGTGAAATAATGCAGTGACATCAGCTGAGCCAAATCTATAGTGAAATAAAGCCCTGTGACATCAGCTGAGCCAAGAAGTATGATGAAATAAAGCACAGTGACATCAGCTGAGCCAAAACTGTAATGAAATAAAGCCCAGTGACATCTGCAGAGACAAAACTGTAATAAAGTAAAGCTCAGAGGAATCAGCAGAGCCAAAATCTATAATGAAATAAAGCACAGAGACATCAGCTGAGCGAAAAACTGTAATGAAATAAAGCCCAGTGACATTAGATGAGCCAAAACTGTAAAGAAATAAAGGTCAGGGAAATCAGCTGAGTCAAAAACTATAATGAAATAAAGCACAATGATATCAGCTGAGCCAAAAACTATAATAAAATAAAGCACAGTGATATCAGCTGAGCCAAAAACTGTAATGAAATAAAGCCCAGTGACATCAGCTGAGCCAAAAACTATAATGAAATAAAGCACAGTGACATCAGCTGAGCCAAAAACTATAATGAAATAATGCACAGTGAAATCAGTTGAGTCAGAAACTATAATGAAATAAAGCACAGTGACATCAGCAGAGCCAAAAACTATACTGAAATAAAGGACAGTGACATCAGCTTAGCCAATCTCTACAGTGAAATAAAGCCCTGTGACATCAGGGTGAGTCAAAAACTGTAACGTAATAAAGCTCAGTGACATCAGCTGAGACAAAAACAATAGTGAAATACAGCCCAGTGACTTCAGCTGAGCCAAAATTATAGTGAAATAAAGCACAGTGACATCAGCGGAGGCAAAAATTATAGTGAAATAAAGCCCAGTGACATCAGCTGAGCCAGAAGCCATAATGAAATAATGCACAGTGACATCAGCTGACGCCAAAATCTGTAGTGAAGAGCCCTGTGACATCAGTTGAGCTAAAAATTGTAATGAAATAAAGGCCAGTGACATCAGCTGAGAAAAAAACTGTAATGAAATAAAGCCCAGTGAGATTAGATGAGCCAAAACTGTAATGAAATAAAGGCCAAGGAAATCAGCTGAGTCAAAAACTATAATGAAATAAAACACAATGACATTAGCTGAGCCAAAAACTGTAATGAAATAAAGCCCAGTGACATCAGCTGAGCCACAAACTATAGTGAAATAAAGCACAGTGACATCAGCTGAGCCAAAAACTATAGTGAAATAATGCACAGTGACATCAGCTGAGAAAAAATCTATAGGGAAATAAAGGCCAGTGACATCAGCTGAGCCAAGAACTATGATGAAATAAAGCACAGTGACATCAGCTGAGCCAAAAACTATAGTGAAATTAAGGTAATTGACATCAGCTTAGCCAAACTCTATAGTTAAACAAAGCACAGTGACATTAGTATAGCCAAGAACTAGGTGAAATAAAGCCTGTGACATCACGCTGAGCTAAGAACTATGATGAAATAAAGCAGCAGTGACACTCAGCTGAGCCAAAAAACTGTAATGAAAATAAAGCCCAGTGACATCAGCTGAGCCAACAACTGTAGGCTGAAGTAGCAGAGAGAACTCAGCTGAGCTAAAACCTATAATTAAAGCACAGTGATATCAGCTGAGCCTAAAACTGTAATGAAATAAAGCTCAGTGACATTAGCTGAGCCAAAACTGTAATGAAATAAAGGCCAGGGAAATCAGCTGAGCCGAAAACTCTAGTGGAATAATGCACAGTGACATCAGCTGAGTAAAAATCTATAGTGAAATAAAGCCCAGTGACAGCAGCTGAGCCAAGAACTATGATGAAATAACACATGTGACATCAGCTGAGCCAAAAACTGTAATGAAAAAAAGCCCAGTGACATCAGCTGAGCCAAAACTGTAATGAAATAAAGAAAACTATATTGAAATAAAGCACGGTGTTATCTATCTAGAGACAAAAGCGAATGAAGTAAAGCCTAGTGACATTAGCTGATTCAAAAGAAATGCAAGAAAGGCCAGGGAAATCTGTTGAGTCAAAAAACTGAGTAATGAAGTAAGTTAATGGACTCTCAGCAGAGCCACAAACTGTAATGAAATAAAGCACAGTGACATCAGCTGAGGAAAAACTGTATTGAAATAAAGCACTGTGACATCAGCTCTGACAAAAACTGTAGTGAAATAAAGCACAGTGACATCAGCTGAGCCAAAAACTATAGTGAAATAAAGCACATTGACATCAGCTGAGCCAACTCTATAGTGAAATAAAGCACAGTGACATCAGCAGAGCCAAGAACTATAGTGAAATAAAGCCCAGTGACATCAGCTGAGCCAAGAACTATAATGAAATAAAGCACAGTGACATCAGCTGAGCCAAAATCTGTAATGAAATAAAGCCCAGTGACATCAGCTGAGAGAAAAACTATAATGAAATAAAGCACAGTGACATCAACAGAGCCGAAAACTGTAACGAAATGAAGCCCAGTGACATCGGCTGAGACAAAAATTATAATGAAATAATGCACAGTGAAATCTGTTGAGCCAGAAACTATAATGAAATAAAACACAGTGACATCAGTTTAGCCAAACACTACAGTGAAATAAAGCCCTGTGATATCAGCTGAGTCAAAAACTGTAACAAAAGAAAAGCTCAGTGACATCAGCTGAGACAAAAACTATAGTGAAATACAGCCCAGTGTCTTCAGCTGAGCCAAAAATTATAGTGAAATAAAGCACAGTGACAATAGCGGAGCCAAAAATTATAGTGAAATAAAGCCCAGTGACATCAGCTGAGCCAGTAGACATTATGAAATAAAGCCCTGTCACATCAGCTGACCTAAAAACAGTAATGAAATAAAGCCCAGTGACATCAGCTGGGCCAAAAACTGCAGTGAAATAATGCAGTGACATCAGCTGAGCCAAATCTATAGTGAAATAAAGCCCTGTGACATCAGCTGACCAAGGAAGTATGATGAAATAAAGCACAGTGACATCAGCTGAGCCAAAAACTGTAATGAAATAAAGCCCAGTGACATCTGCAGAGACAAAAACTGTAATAAAGTAAAGCTCAGAGGAATTAGCATAGCCAAAATCTAAAAGGAAATAAAGCACAGAGACATCAGCTGAGCGAAAAACTGTAATGAAATAAAGCCCAGTGACATTAGCTGAGCCAAAACTGTAATGAAATAAAGGCCAGGGAAATCAGCTGAGTCAAAAACTATAATGAAATAAAGCACAGAGACATCAGCTGAGCCAAAAACTGAAATGAAATAAAGCTCAGTGACATCAGCTGAACCAAAAACTATAATGAAATAAAGCACAGTGACATCAGCTGAGCCAAAAACTATAAAGAAATAATGCACAGTGAAATCAGTTGAGTCAGAAACTATAATGAAATAAAGCACAGTGACATCAGCAGAGCCAAAAACTTTATTGAAATAAAGGACAGTGACATCAGCTTAGCCAATCTCTACAGTGAAATAAAGCCCTGTGTCATCAGGTGAGTCAAAAACTGTAACGTAATAAAGCTCAGTGACATCAGCTGAGACAAAAACAATAGTGAAATACAGCCCAGTGACTTCAGCTGAGCCAAAATTAAGTGAAATAAAGCACAGTGACATCAGCGGAGGCAAAAATTATACTGAAATAAAGCCCAGTGACATCAGCTGAGCCAGAAGCCATAATGAAATAATGCACAGTGACATCAGCTGAGGAAAAATCTGTAGTGAAATAAAGCCCTGTGACATCAGCTGAGCTAAAAATTGTAATGAAATAAAGGCCAGTGACATCAGCTGAGAAAAAAACTGTAGTGAAATAAAGCCCGTGACATCAGCTGGGCAAAAACTACTGTAAAATAATGCAGTGACATCAGCTGAGCCAAAATCTATAGTGAAATAAAGCCCTGTGAGATCAGCTGAGCCAAGAACTATGATGAAATAAAGCACAGTGACATCAGCTGAGCCAAAAACTGTAATGCAATAAAGCCCAGTGACATCTGCAGAGCCAAAACTGTAATAAAGTAAAGCTCAGAGGAATCAGCAGAGCCAAAACTATAATGAAATAAAGCACAGTGACATCAGCTGAGCCAAAAACTGTAATGAAATAAAGCCCAGTGACATTAGCTGAGCCAAAAGTGTAATGAAATTAAGGCCAGGGAAATCAGCTGAGTCAAAAACTATAATGAAATAAAGCATAATGACATCAGCTGAGCCAAAAACTGTAATGAAATAAAGCCCAATGACATCAGCTGAGCCAAAAACTATAGTGAAATAAAGCACAGTTACATCAGCTGAGCCAAAAACTATAGTGAAATAATGCACAGTGACATCAGCTGAGATAAAATCTATGGTGAAATAAAGCCCGGTGACATCAGCTGAGCCAAGAACTATGATGAAATAAACCACAGTGAAATCAGCTGAGCCAAAAACTGTAATGAAATAAAGCCCATTGACGTCAGCTGAGCCAACAACTGTAATAAAGTAAAGCACAGAGCAATCAGCAGAGCCAAAAACTATAATGAAATAAAGCACAGTGACATCAGCTGAGGCAAAAACTGTAATGAAATAAAGCCCAGTGACATTAGCTGAGCCAAAAATGTAATGAAATAAAGGCCAGGAAACCAGCTGAGCTGAAAACTCTAGTGAAATAATGCACAGTGACATCAGCTGAGAAAAACTCTATAGTGAAATAAAGGCCAGTGACATCAGCTGAGCCAAGAACTATGATGAAATAAAGCACAGTGACATCAGCTGAGCAAAAACTGTAATGAAATAAAGCCCAGTGACATCAGCTGAGCCAAAAAGTGTAACGAAATAAAGAAAAACTATAATGAAATAAAGCACAGTGACATCAACTGAACCATAAACTTTAATGAAATTAAGCCCCAGTGACATCAGCTGAACCAAAACTAGTAATGCAATAAAGGCTAGGGAAATCAGCTGAGTCAAAAACAATAATAAAGTAAAGCAGAATGACATCAGCTGAGCCACAAACTGTAATGAAATAAAGCACAGTGACATCAGCTGAGGACAGGAAAAACTGTATTGAAATAAAGCACAGTGACATCAGCTGTGCCAAAAACTGTAGTGAAATAAAGCACAGTGATATCAGCTGAGCCAAACTCTAAAGTGAAATAAAGCACAGTGACATCAACAGAGCCAAGAACTAGAGTGAAATAAAGCCCAGTGACATCAGCTGAGCTAAGAACTATAATAAAATAAAGCCCAGTGTCATCAGCTGAACCAAAAACTGTAATGAAATAAAGCCCAGTAACATCAGCTGAGTCAAAAAATATTATGAAGTAAAGCACAATGACATCGACTGAGCCAAAAACTGTAATAAAATAAAGCCCAGTGACATCAGCTGAGCCAAAAAGTATAATGAAATAATGCACAGTGAAATCAGTTGAGGCAGAAACTATAATGAAATAAAGCACAGTGACATCAGCTGACCCAAAAACTATATTGAAATAAAGCACAGTGACATCAGCTTAGCCAAACGCTACAGTGAAATAAAGCCCTGTGACATCAGCTGATTCAAAAACTCTAACGAAATAAAGCTCAGTGACATCAGCTGAGACAAAAACTATAGTGAAATACGGCCCAGTGACTTCAGCTGAGCCAAAAATTATAGTGAAATAAAGCATAGTGACATAAGCGGAGGCAAAAATTTTAGTGAAATAAAGCCCAGTGACATCAGTTGAGCCAGAAGCCATGATGAAATAAAGCCCTGTGACATCAGCTGAGCCAAGAACTAGGATGAAATAAAGCACAGTGACATCAGCTGAGCCAAAAACTGTAATGAAATAAAGCCCAGTGACATCTGCAGAGCCAAAACTGTAATGAAATAAAGGCCAGGGAAATCAGCTGAGTCAAAAACAATAATGAAGTAAAGCAGAATGACATCAGCTGAGCCACAAACTGTAATGAAATAAAGCACAGTGACATCAGCTGAGGAGAGGAAAAACTGTATTGAAATAAAGCACTGTGACATCAGCTGTGCCAAAAACTGTAGTGAAATAAAGCACAGTGACATCAGCTGAGCCAAAAACTATAGTGAAATAAAGCACATTGACATCAGCTGAGCCAAACTCTATAGTGAAATAAAGGACAGTGACATCAGCAGAGCCAAGAACTATAGTGAAATAAAGCCCAGTGACATCAGCTGAGCAAAACCTATAGTGAAATAAAGCCCAGTGACATCAGCTGGGCCAAAAACTACAGTGAAATAATGCAGTGACATCAGCTGAGCCAAGAACTATGATGAAATAAAGCCCTGTGACATCAGCTGAGCCAAGAACTAGGATGAAATAAAGCACAGTGACATCAGCTGAGCTAAAAATTGTAGTGAATAAAGCCCTGACACATCAGCCTGACCTAAAACAGTACGAAATAAAGCCCAGTGACATCAGCTGGCCAAAACTGCAGTGAAATAATGCAGTGACATCAGTTGAGCCAAATCTATAGTGAAATAAAGCCCTGTGACATCAGCTGAGCCAAGAAGTATGATGAAATAAAGCACAGTGACATCAGCTGAGCCAAAAACTGTAATGAAATAAAGCCCAGTGACATCTGCAGAGACAAAAACTGTAATAAAGTAAAGCTCAGAGGAATCAGCAGAGCCAAAATCTATAATGAAATAAAGCACAGAGACATCAGCTGAGCGAAAACTGTAATGAAATAAAGCCCAGTGACATTAGATGAGCCAAAACTGTAAAGAAATAAAGGCCAGGGAAATCAGCTGAGTCAAAAACTATAATGAAATAAAAGCAAGTGATATCAGCTGAGCCAAAAACTATAATGAAATAAAGCACAGTGACATCAGCTGAGCCAAAACTGTAATGAAATAAAGCCCAGTGACATCAGCTGAGCCAAAACTATAATGAAATAAAGCACAGTGACATCAGCTGAGCCAAAAACTATAATGAAATAATGCACAGTGAAATCAGTTGAGTCAGAAACTATAATGAAATAAAGCACAGTGACATCAGCAGAGCCAAAAACTATACTGAAATAAAGCACAGTGACATCAGCTTAGCCAATCTCTACAGTGAAATAAAGCCCTGTGACATCAGGTGAGTCAAAAACTGTAACGAAATAAAGCCTCAGTGACATCAGCTGAGACAAAAACTATAGTGAAATACAGCCCAGCAACTTCAGCTGAGCCAAAAATTATAGCGAAATAAAGCACAGTGACATCAGCGGAGGCAAAAATTATAGTGAAATAAAGCCCAGTGACATCAGCTGAGCCAGAAGCCATAATGAAATAATGCACAGTGACATCAGCGGACGACAAATCTGTAGTGAAGTAAAGCCCTGTGACATCAGCTGAGCTAAAAATTGTAATGAAATAAAGGCCAGTGACATCAGCTGAGAAAAAAACTGTAATGAAATAAAGCCCAGTGAGATTAGATGAGCCAAAACTGTAATGAAATAAAGGCCAGGGAAATCAGCTGAGTCAAAAACTATAATGAAATAAAACACAATGACATTAGCTGAGCCAAAAACTGTAATGAAATAAAGCCCAGTGACATCAGCTGAGCCACAAACTATAGTGAAATAAAGCACAGTGACATCAGCTGAGCCAAAAACTATAGTGAAATAATGCACAGTGACATCAGCTGAGAAAAAATCTATAGGGAAATAAAGCCCAGTGACATCAGCTGAGCCAAGAACTATGATGAAATAAAGCACAGTGACATCAGCTGAGCCAAAAACTATAGTGAAATTAAGGTCATTGACATCAGCTTAGCCAAACTCTATAGTGAAATAAAGCACAGTGACATTAGCATAGCCAAGAACTATAGTGAAATAAAGCCCTGTGACATCAGCTGAGCCAAGAACTATGATGAAATAAAGCACAGTGACATCAGCTGAGCCAAAAACTGTAATGAAATAAAGCCCAGTGACATCAGCTGAGCCAACAACTGTAATAAAGTAAAGCACAGAGAAATCAGCAGAGCCAAAAACTATAATTAAAAAAAGCACAGTGACATTAGCTGAGCCAAAAACTGTAATGAAATAAAGCCCAGTGACATTAGCTGAGCCAAAACTGTAATGAAATAAAGGCCAGGGAAATCAGCTGAGCCGAAAACTCTAGTGAAATAATGCACAGTGACATCAGCTGAGAAAAAATCTATAGTGAAATAAAGCCCAGTGACAGCAGCTGAGCCAAGAACTATGATGAAATAAAGCACTGTGACATCAGCTGAGCCAAAAACTGTAATGAAATAAAGCCCAGTGACATCAGCTGAGCCAAAAACTGTAATGAAATAAAGAAAAACTATATTGAAATAAAGCACGGTGGTATCAGCTGAGACAAAACTGAATGAAGTAAAGCCCAGTGACATCAGCTGAGCCAAAAATAGAAATGCAAGAAAGGCCAGGGAAATCAGCTGAGTCAAAAACTATAATGAAGTAAAGTACAATGACTTCAGCAGAGCCACAAACTGTAATGAAATAAAGCACAGTGACATCAGCTGAGGAAAAACTGTATTGAAATAAAGCACTGTGACATCAGCTCTGACAAAAACTGTAGTGAAATAAAACAGTGACATCAGCTGAGCCAAAAACTATAGTGAAATAAAGCACATTGACATCAGCTGAGCCAAACTCTATAGGGAAATAAAGCACAGTGACATCAGCAGAGCCAAGAACTATAGTGAAATAAAGCCCAGTGACATCAGCTGAGCTAAGAACTATAATGAAATAAAGCACAGTGACATCAGATGAGCCAAAAACTGTAATGAAATAAAGCCCAGTGACATCAGCTGAGCCAAAAACTATAATGAAGTAAAGCACAGTGACAACAACTGAGCAGGAAACTGTAATGAAATAAAGCTCAGTGACATCAGCTGAGCCAAAAACTATAATGAAATAATGCACAGTGAAATCAGTTGAGCTAGAAACTATAATGAAATAAAGCACAGTGACATCAGCTGAGCCAAAACAATATAGAAATAAAGCACAGTGACATCAGCTTAGCCAAACACTACAGTGAAATAAAGCCCTGTGACATCAGCTGAGTCAAAAAACTGTAACGAAATAAAGCTCAGTGACATCAGATGAGACAAAAACTACAGTGAAATACAGCCCAGTGTCTTCAGCTGAGCCAAAAATTATAGTGAAATAAAGCACAGTGACAAAAGCGGAGGCAAAAATTATAGTGAAATAAAGCCCAGTGACATCAGCTGAGCCAAGAACTATGATGAAATAAAGCACAGTGACATCAGCTGAGCCAAAAACTGAAATGAAGTAAAGCCCAGTGACATCAGCTGAGCCAAAATCTGTAATGAAATAAAGAAAAACTATAATGAAATAAAGCACAGTGACATCAGCTGAGCCAAAAACTTTAATGAAATAAAGCCCAGTGACGTCAGCTGAGGCAAAAATAGTAATGCAATAAAGGCCAGGGAGATCTGCTGAGTCAAAAACTATAATGAAGTATGGCACAATGACATCAGCTGAGCCACAAACTGAAATGAAATAAAGCACAGTGACATCAGCTGAGGAAAAACTGTATTGAAATAAAGCACTGTGACATCAGCTGTGCCAAAAACTGTAGTGAAATAAAGCACAGTGACATCAGCTGAGCCAAAAACTATAGTGAAATAAAGCACATTGACATCAGCTGAGCCAAACTCTATAGTGAAATAAAGCACAGTGACATCAGCAGAGCCAAGAACTATAGTGAAATAAAGCCCAGTGACATCAGCTGAGCAAAACCTACAGTGAAATAAAGCCCAGTGACATCAGCTGGGCCAAAAACTACAGTGAAATAATGCAGTGACATCAGCTGAGCCAAGAACTATGATGAAATAAAGCCCTGTGACATCAGCTGAGCTAAAAATTGTAGTGAAATAAAGCCCTGACACATCAGCTGACCTAAAAACAGTAATGAAATAAAGCCCAGTGACATCAGCTGGGCCAAAAACTGCAGTGAAATAATGCAGTGACATCAGCTGAGCCAAATCTATAGTGAAATAAAGCCCTGTGACATCAGCTGAGCCAAGAAGTATGATGAAATAAAGCACAGTGACATCAGCTGAGCCAAAAACTGTAATGAAATAAAGCCCAGTGACATCTGCAGAGACAAAACTGTAATAAAGTAAAGCTCAGAGGAATCAGCAGAGCCAAAATCTATAATGAAATAAAGCACAGAGACATCAGCTGAGCGAAAACTGTAATGAAATAAAGCCCAGTGACATTAGATGAGCCAAAACTGTAAAGAAATAAAGGCCAGGGAAATCAGCTGAGTCAAAAACTATAATGAAATAAAGCACAATGATATCAGCTGAGCCAAAAACTATAATGAAATAAAGCACAGTGATATCAGCTGAGCCAAAAACTGTAATGAAATAAAGCCCAGTGACATCAGCTGAGCCAAAACTGTAATGAAATAAAGCACAGTGACATCAGCTGAGCCAAAAACTATAATGAAATAATGCACAGTGAAATCAGTTGAGTCAGAAACTATAATGAAATAAAGCACAGTGACATCAGCAGAGCCAAAAACTATACTGAAATAAAGGACAGTGACATCAGCTTAGCCAATCTCTACAGTGAAATAAAGCCCTGTGACATCAGGTGAGTCAAAAACTGTAACGTAATAAAGCTCAGTGACATCAGCTGAGACAAAAACAATAGTGAAATACAGCCCAGTGACTTCAGCTGAGCCAAAAATTATAGCGAAATAAAGCACAGTGACATCAGCGGAGGCAAAAATTATAGTGAAATAAAGCCCAGTGACATCAGCTGAGCCAGAAGCCATAATGAAATAATGCACAGTGACATCAGCGGACGACAAATCTGTAGTGAAGTAAAGCCCTGTGACATCAGCTGAGCTAAAAATTGTAATGAAATAAAGGCCAGTGACATCAGCTGAGAAAAAAACTGTAATGAAATAAAGCCCAGTGAGAATAGATGAGCCAAAACTGTATAACTTACTTAAAATGTTGAGTAACGTAATAAATAAAGAAAGAGGGAGCTGCCAGCCTCCCTTTCTTTGGGCACTGTTAATTTGAGATAGGTCTACGTACCTTCTTTTATTCCACAAAAGGAGCTCAGCATTTTTCTTAATTTAGCAAAACCATATTTTAGGAAGGTACATACCCAGCATACTTAATGGATATAGAATCCTAGGTAGGAGGTTCATTTTAATTATATTTAACCTGCCCCATAGCGTAATAGGGAGGGATTGCCCACGTCTCAAGGTCTTTGGATTGTTTTCATGAGCTATCTGTGTTGTTTCTCCGAATACGGCAGAATCTCTAAAAATATTTATTCCAGGTAAACTATGAATTTGTTTCCCATGCCAGGGCCTAGGGGCCAACTCCACCTTATTAACTCTATGGTTTAGGGGATTACCTTTGTTTTTCCCAATTCAACTTATAGTGGAGACTTTAGAAAACTCCTCAATTTCTCTAAAACTGCAGGAATCGAAACTTTGGGGTTCTCCAAATGTAATAAGATGTCATCCACATAAACTGAAAATGCATATCTGACATCCTCAACTCGGATTCCGTAATTTTGATATTGGCCTCTAGTCTAAGAAGCAATGGTTCTAGGTATATATTAAAAGCAAGGGGACAGAGGGCATCCCTGTCTGGTTCCTCGAGCTAGTTCAAATGGAAGATAATAGCCCATTGCACTTCACTCTAGCTGTGGGACAGAATACAGTACCTTGACCAACTGACAAAGTCTCTCGGGAAACGAAGAAGTTAATGTGGTGAAAAGAAATTCCCAGGATACTCTGTCGAGCCAGTGCAGTCTGCCTCCTCCTCAGCCAAAATCCCATTTCTTAATCCATAACTGTCCTAACAAAACACCCCCAGTTCCTATACACTGCAACTCCAAACATTATATGCCACATGATTTAACAAATAACAGTCCTAAGTCAAACAGCAAAGTCCCCGAGCCCCCCCACCCAATCACCAAATGTATTTGACGGCCAAAATGCCAAAACGAATCTACCCTACTAATTTCAGCAATTAAACACTTGCCTAGCTAGCAAAATAACACAGTGTGAGAAAGTAGGTGGTCATAAGCCCTTGCTCCCCACAAAATGTATTAGTAAAACCATGTACCATATAAATCAGGGCATTCTATTTGTCTGCACTTTACAAAACTTAGTGCTTTCCTAAAAGAAAGCCAGAGATCCCACATTCAATTCTCTGCGTGGTTATACTGGCCCTTTCAACTAACAACAGCTATGGCACATCTAATTCTTCTATAGCTAACGTTAATTAACTTAAAACAACTGGCATGCACATTGTAGGTGTTTAATTAGTGCGATCTGACCTTTATAAAGAACATTACTAATTTATTTTACAGTTATTTTAGCTCCAAGTCGTGTTTCATTATGAATTTCAAGGCGAAGTACCACGTGGAATGTCCGATTGCGCTAGTCCACAAACCAGTATGCGGCTCTCAAATAGTCAAGACCGAGTATAATAAAATGTTGCTCCTCGATTTATATTGGTGTCGGCTCTTCCTGCCCTTCCACATGCACATCCTAGTCTATTGCATTGCGCGGTGAGCACAATACAGCCCTTACGGCTTGAAAATTCTTGCTCCACTCAGCCTGGGTCACCGACCCAATTGAGCTTAAACAAAACAGCGCCACCCTCGGATCTCTAACAGCAGGTGTACCCATATTACAAGGCTACTAACCAGTCAGCCCAAATCCACCGTATACGGCCATCTCTCAGTACTGAATCATATCATTCTCACTTAAATAAGTCCGTGAAAATCTCCTTCAGACCTGACAGCGCATGTGATGGAGAATCATAAGAGATCCATTTGTCTTCATACTTCACCACCCGAATTGCGGGATATTTTACCCTAAATTGTTTAGATGAAGCAATTAGTTTGGACACTAGTGGATGCAACTCCTGCCTTCTCAGCCTTACCATGTAAGGAAGATCCGGTATGACCCGCACTTTTTTGCCTTCCCATGTCACTTCACGAGCTTCTCGCATTTTAGATAAGATATGCTGCTTATCCTTATAGTTTAATAATTTAAAGATTAAAGGCCTGGGGAATTGACCCAGAGTCGGGGGTGGACATAGTGATCGGTGGGCTCGCTTGATTATATATTCCCCTCCATTTGGGGGAGGGCCAGCTATTTTGGTGCAAAAGCGTTGTTCAAAAGCAATCGGGACACTCCCTTCTTCTTTTTCAGGTATTCCGATGATCACCAAATTGTTTCGTCTGCTGCGCCCCTCTAAATCTTCTACTTTATCCTCGAGCTTTTTCATCCTACGTCCCATTACAGTAGATCCCAGGTCAGTCTTATCCTGCCTTTTCTCCAGAGATGTTTACCTGACTTCTGAGTCCCCAACTCTCCTTGTTAGAGAGTCCACAGAGTTTTTAATTTCTTGCATGTCCTCTGTGATGGAGGTAATCGCTCTCTGTAATGGTTGCATAACTTCGAGGAATCTTTACTCAGACAGCGCGGTCGGTGCTGCTGACACTTTCAAGACAGTCGGAGATTGCTGCCTAGGCCATTTTGCGGCCTTCACTTTTTCCGGGGTGAGTGGAGGTGACCGTCGTGGTAATGCTTTTCGGATATAAGCTTCCATCCAAGGCTTATTCGATTACCTTCTGCCAGTTGCAACTGTTGTCTCTGATTATTTTTTCAGTGATTCTTGGCCCCTTTGAGTGAAGCTTTGACAGATTAAACAGGTGAAAACGGAGGTCCGAAAAGATGCTGCTACTCCCTAGGCTGCAATCATGTGACCCAGATAACTTTATTAGAAGTAGAAGGGGTCTTATGTAGGGTTAAAAAAAGAAAGAAAAGAAAGAAAGTCAGTGTGTGCTCTGTGCAGGGAAGGGTACCGTGTCAGATGACTGTGCTAAACCAGTAGGAGGAAAGAGAGCTTACGTGGGGGTGTGGTTCAAACACCATAAAAGCTGGTGAGTCAAATTACAACTTCCTGTTGCTAGTCATGCTTCTACAGCAGAAAGCAGCTGACTAAAAGAAGCTGCATTTCTGATTAATTTAAAACGTACATCTCAGCAGGAGTCAGAGACTGTTAAGATTAGGTAGACAGATAACTTTGTTAGAAGTAGAAGGGGTCTTATTTAGGGTTAAAAAAGAAAGAAAAGTAAGAAAGTCAGTGTGTGTTCTCTGCAGGGAATGGTACTGTATCAGCTGACTTTGCTAAACCAGTAGGAGGAAAGAGAGTTTACCTGGGGGTGTGGTTTAGACACTATAAAAGCAGGTTAGTTAAATTACAACTTCCTGTAGCTAGCCTTGCTTTTAGAGCAAAAGCAGCTAACTAAAAGAAGTTACATTTTCTTATTAATTTCAAACTTATATCACAGCCGGAGTCAGTGACTGTTAAGATTATGTAGACAAATAACTTTTTTAGAAGTAGAAGGGGTCTTATTTTGGGTTAAAAAGAAAGAAAAGAAAGAAAGTCAGTGTGTGTTCTGTGCAGGGAAGGGTAATGTATCAGCTGACTTTGCTAAACCAGTAGGAGGAAAGAGAGCTTACCTGGGGGTGTGGTTTAGTCACCATAAAAGCAGGTGAGTCAAATTACAATTTCCTGTTGCTAGCCTTGCTTGTAGAGCAGAAAGCAGCTAACTAAAAGAAGCTACATGTTCTTATTAATTTAAAACGTATATCTCAGCAGGAGTAAGTGACTGTTAAGATTAAGTAGACAGATAACATTATTAGAAGTAGAAGGGGAATTATTTAGGGTTAAAAAAAGAAAGGAAAGAAAGCCAGTGTGTGTTCTGTGCAGGGAAGGGTACTGTATCAGCAGACTTTGCTAAACCACTAGGAGGAAAGAAAGCTTACCTGGGGATGTGGTTTAGACACCATAAAAGCAGGTGATTCAAATTACAACTTCCTGTTGCTAGCCTTGCTTGTAGAGCAGAAGGCAGCTAAGTAAAAGAAGCTACATTTTCTTATTAATTTAAAACTTATGTCTCAGCCAGTGTCACTGACTGTTAAGATTAAGTAGACAGATAACTTTATTAGAAGTAGAAGGGGTCTTATTTAGGTTAAAAAGAAAGGAAAGAAAGAAAGTCAGTGTGTGTTCTGTGCAGGGAAGGGTACTGTATCAGATGACTGTGCTAAACCAGTAGGAGGAAAGAGCTTACCTGGGGGTGTGGTTTAAACACCATAAAAGCCTGTGAGTCAAATTACAAATTTCTGTTGCTAGCCTTGCTTATACAGCAGAAAGCAGCTAACTAAAAGAAGCTTCATTTTCTTATTAAATTAAAACGTACGTCTCACCAGGAGTCAGAGACTGTTAAGATTAAGTAGACAGATAACTTTATTAGATGAAGAAGGGGTCTTATTTTTGGGTAAAAAAGAAAGAAAAGAAGGAAAGTCAGTGTGTGTTCTGTGCAGGGATGGGTACTGTATCAGCTGACTGTGCAAAACCAGTAGGAGGAAAGAGAGCTTACCTGGGGTGTGGGTTTAGATACCATAAAAGCAGGTGAGTCAAATTACAACTTCCTGTTGCTAGCCTTGCTTATACAGCAGAAAGCAGCTAACTTAAGAAGCAGCATTTTTAAATAATTTAAAATGTATGTCTCAGCAGGAGTCAGATTGTTAAGATTAAATAGACAACTAACTTTATTAGAAGTAGAAGGGTCTTATTTAGGGTTAAAAAGAAAGAAAAGAAAGAAAGTCAGTGTGTTCTGTGCAGGGAAGGGTACTGTATCAGCTGACTGTGCTAAACCAGTAGGAGGAACGAGAGCTTACCTGGGGGTGTGGTTTAGATGCCATAAAAGCAGGTGAGTCAAATTACAACTTCCTGTTGCTAGCCTTGCTTATACAGCAGACAGCAGCTAACTAAAAGAAGCTGCATTTTTTTAAATAATTTAAAACGTATGTCTCAGCAGGAGTCAGAGATTGTTAAGATTAAGTAGACAGGTAACTTTATTAGAAGTAGAGGGGTCTTATGTAGGGTTAAAAAAAGGAAGAAAAGAAAGAAAGCCAGTGTGTGTTCTGTGCAGGGAAGGGTACTGTATCAGCTGACTTTGCTAAACCAGTAGGAGGAAAGAGAGCTTACTGGGGGTGTGGTTTAGACACCATAAAAGCAGGTGAGTCAAATTACAATTTCCTGTTGCTAGCCTTGCTTGTAGAGCAGAAAGCAGCTAACTAAAAGAAGCTACATGTTCTTATTAATTTAAAACGTATATCTCAGCAGGAGTAAGTGACTGTTAAGATTAAGTAGACAGATAACATTATTAGAAGTAGAAGGGGAATTATTTAGGTTAAAAAGAAAGGAAAGAAAGCCAGTGTGTGTTCTGTGCAGGGAAGGGTACTGTATCAGCAGACTTTGCTAAACCACTAGGAGGAAAGAAAGCTTACCTGGGGATGTGGTTTAGACACCATAAAAGCAGGTGATTCAAATTACAACTTCCTGTTGCTAGCCTTGCTTGTAGAGCAGAAGGCAGCTAAGTAAAAGAAGCTACATTTTCTTATTAATTTAAAACTTATGTCTCAGCCAGTGTCACTGACTGTTAAGATTAAGTAGACAGATAACTTTATTAGAAGTAGAAGGGGTCTTATTTAGGGTTAAAAAGAAAGGAAAGAAAGAAAGTCAGTGTGTTCTGTGCAGGGAAGGGTACTGTATCAGATGACTGTGCTAAACCAGTAGGAGGAAAGAGAGCTTACCTGGGGGTGTGGTTTAAACACCATAAAAGCCTGTGAGTCAAATTACAACTTTCTGTTGCTAGCCTTGCTTATACAGCAGAAAGCAGCTAACTAAAAGAAGCTTCATTTTCTTATTAAATTAAAACGTACGTCTCAGCAGGAGTCAGAGACTGTTAAGATTAAGTAGACAGATAACTTTATTAGATGTAGAAGGGGTCTTATTTTGGGTTAAAAAAAGAAAGAAAAGAAGGAAAGTCAGTGTGTGTTCTGTGCAGGGATGGGTACTGTATCAGCTGACTGTGTAAAACCAGTAGGAGGAAAGAGAGCTTACCTGGGGTGTGGTTTAGATACCATAAAAGCAGGTGAGTCAAATTACAACTTCCTGTTGCTAGCCTTGCTTATACAGCAGAAAGCAGCTAACTAAAAGAAGCTGCATTTTTTAAATAATTTAAAATGTATGTCTCAGCAGGAGTCAGAGATTGTTAAGATTAAATAGACAAATAACTTTATTAGAAGTAGAAGGGGTCTTATTTAGGGTTAAAAAATAAGAAAGAAAAGAAAGTCAGTGTGTTCTGTGCAGGGAAGGGTACTGTATCAGCTGACTGTGCTAAACCAGTAGGAGGAAAGAGAGCTTACCTGGGGGTGTGGTTTAGATGCCATAAAAGCAGGTGAGTCAAATTACAACTTCCTGTTGCTAGCCTTGCTTATACAGCAGAAAGCAGCTAACTAAAAGAAGCTGCATTTTTTAAATAATTTAAAACGTATGTCTCAGCAGGAGTCAGAGATTGTTAAGATTAAGTAGACAGGTAACTTTATTAGAAGTAGGGGGTCTTAGCAGGGTTAAAAAGAAAGAAAGAAAAGACAGTGTGATTTCTGTGCAGGAAGGGTACTGGTATTGAAGTGACTTTCTACAACCACTAGAGGAAAGAGAGCTTACTCGGTGGTTTAGACACTATAAAAGCAGGTGAGTCAAATTACAACTTCCTGTTGCTAGCCTTGCTTGTAGAGCAGAAAGCAGCTAACTAAAAGAAACTACATTTTCTTATTAATTTAAAACCTATATCTCAGCAGGAGTCAGTGACTGTTAAGATTAAGTTGACAGATAACCTTATTAGAAGTAGAAGGGGTCTTATTTGGGATAAAAAGAAAGAAAAGAAAGAAAGTCAGTGTGTGTTAGTGCAGGGAAGGGTACTGTATCAGCTGAATTTGCTAAACCACTAGGAGGAAAGAGAGCTTACCAGGTGGTGAGGTTTAGATACTATAAAAGCCGGTGAGTCAAATTACAACTTCCTCTTGCTAGCCTCATTTGTAGAGCAGAAAGCAGCTAACTACAAGAAGCTACATTTTCTTATTAATTTAAAACTCATATCTCAGCAGGAGTCAGTGACTGTTAAGATTAAGTAGACATATAACTTCATTAGAAGTAGAACGGGTCTTATTTAGGGTTAAGAAAAGAAAGAAAAGAAAGAAAATCAGTGTGTTCTGTGCAGGGAAGGGTACTGTATCAGCTGACTGTGTTAAACCAGAAGGAGGAACGATAGCTAACCTGGGGTGTGGTTTAGACACCATAAATGCAGGTCAGTCAAATTACAACTTCCTGTTGCTAGCCTTGCTTGTAGAGCAGAAAGAAGCTAACTAAAAGAAGCTACATTTTCTTATTAATTTAAAACTTATATCTCAGCAGGAGTCAGTGACTGTTAAGATTAAGTAGACAGATAACTTTATTAGAAATAGAGGGGGTCTTATGTAGGGTTAAAAAAAGAAAGAAAGTCAGTGTGTGTTCTGCACAGGGAAGGGTACTGAATCAGCTGACTTTGCTAAACCACTAGGGGAAAGAGAGCTTACCTGGGGGTGCGGTTTAGACACTGTAAAAGCAGGTGTGTCAAATTACAACTTCCTGTTGCTAGCCTTGCTTGTAGATCAGAAAGCAGCTAACTAAAAGAAGCTACATTTTCCTATTAATTTAAAACTTATATCTCAGTAGGAGTCAGTGACTGTTAAGATTAAGTAGACAGATAACTGTATTAGAAGAAGAAGGGGTCTTATGTATGGTTAAAAAAAGAAAGAAAAGAAAGAAAGTCAGTGTGTGTTCTGTGCAGGAAGGGTACTGTATTAGCTGACTTTACTAAACCAATAGGAGGAAAGAGAGCTTACCTGGGGTGTGGTTTAGACACCATAAAAGCAGGTGAGTCAAATTACAACTTCCTGTTGCTAGCCTTGCTTGTAGAGCAGAGCAAAAAGCAGCTAACTAAAGAAGCTACATTTTCTTATTAATTTAAAATGTATCTCAGCAGGAGTCAGTGACTGTTAAGATTAAGTAGACAGCTAACTTTATTAGAAGTAGTCTTATTAGGGTTAAAATAAGAAAGAAAAGATAGAAAGTCAGTGTGTGCTCTGTGCAGGGAAGGGTACTGTATCAGCTGACTTTCCTAAACCAGTAGAAGGAAAGAGAGATTACCTGGGGTGTGGTTTAGACACTGTAGAAGCAGGAGAGTCAAATTACAACTTCCTGTTGCTAGCCTTGCTTGTAGAGCAGAAAGCAGCTAACTACAAGAAGCTACATGTTATTATTAATTTAAAACTTATATCTCAGCAGAGGTCAGTGACTGTTCAGATTAAATAGACAGATAACTTTATTAGAAGTAGAAGGTTTCTTATTTAGGGTTAAAAAAGAAAGAAAGAAAAAATTCAGTGTGTGTTCTGTGCAGGGAAGGGTACTGTATCAGCTGACTTTGTTAAACCGGTAGGAGGAAAGAGAGCTTACCTGGGGATGTGGTTTAGACACCATAAAAGCAGGTGAGTCAAATTACAACTTCCTCTTGCTAGCCTCGTTTGTAGAGCAGAAAGCAGCTAACTAAAAGAAGCTACATTTTCTTATTAACTTAAAACTTATATCTCAGCAGGAGTTAGTGACTGTTAAGATTATGTAGACAGATAACTTTATTAGAAGTAGAAGGGGTCTTATTTAGGGTTAAAAAAAGAAAGAAAGAAAGAAAGGATGTGTTCTCTGCAGGGAAGGGTACTGTATCAGCTGACTTTGCTAAACCAGTAGGAGGAAAGAGAGCTTACCTGTGGGTGTGGTTTAGACACTATAAAAGCAGGTGAGTCAAATTACAACTTCCTGTTGCTAGCCTTGCTTGTAGAGCAGAAGGCAGCTAACTAAAAGAAGCTACATTTTCTTATTATTTTAAAACTTATATCTCAGCAGGAGTCAGTGACTGTTAAGATTAAGTAGACAGATAACTTTATTAGAAGTAGAAGGGTCTTATTTAGGGTTAAAAAAGAAAGAAAAGAAAGAAAGTCAGTGTGTGTTTTTGCAGGAAGGGTACTGTATTAGCTGACTTCATAAACCAATAGGAGAAAGAGAGCTTACCTGGAGGTGTGATTTAGACACCATGAAGGTGGTGGTGAGCTAAATTACTACTTCCTAGCTAGCCTTGCTTTAGAGCAGAAAGCAGCTAACTAAAAAGAAGCTACATGTTCTTATTAATTTAAAACTTATATCTCAGCAGGAGTCAGTGACTGTTAAGATTAAGTAGACAGGAAACTTTATTAGAAGTAGAAGGGTCTTATTTAGGTTAAAAAGAAAGGAAAGAAAGAAAGTTAGTGTGTGTTCTGTGCAGGGAAGGGCATTGTATCGATGACTAAAAGTAAACCAGTAGAGGAAAGAGAGCTATCTGGGGGTGGTTAAACACCATAAAAGCCTGTGAGTCAAAATTACAAATTTCTGTTAGCCTTGCTTATACAGCAGAAAGCAGCTAACTAAAAGAAGCTTCATTTTCTTATTAAATTAAAACGACGCTCACCAGGAGTCAGAGACTGTTAAGATTAAGTAGACAGATAACTTATTAGATGAAGAAGGGTCTTATTTTGGTTAAAAAGAAAGAAAAGAAGGAAAGTCAGTGTGTGTTCTTTGCAGAAGGATGGTACTGTATCAGCTGACTGTGCAAAACCAGTAGGAGGAAAGAGAGCTTACCTGGGGGTGTGGTTTAGATACCATAAAAGCAGGTGAGTCAAATTACAACTTCCTGTTGCTAGCCTTGCTTATACAGCAGAAAGCAGCTAACTTAAAGAAGCTGCATTTTTTTAAATAATTTAAAACGTATGTCTCAGCAGGAGTCAGAGATTGTTAAGATTAAGTAGACAGGTAACTTTATTAGAAGTAGAGGGGGTCTTATGTAGGGTTAAAAAAAGAAAGAAAAGAAAGAAAGCCAGTGTGTGTTCTGGTGCAGGAGGGTACTATCAGCGGGACTTTGCTAAACCACTAGGAGGAAAGAGAGCTTACCTCGGGGTGCGGTTCAGACACTATAAAAGCAGGTGAGTCAAATTACAACTTCCTGTTGCTAGCCTTGCTTGTAGAGCAGAAAGCAGCTAACTAAAAGAAACTACATTTTCTTATTAATATAAAACTTATATCTCAGCAGGAGTCAGTGACTGTTAAGATTAAGTAGACAGATACCTTTATTAGAAGTAGAAGGGGTCTTATTTGGGATAAAAAAGAAAGAAAAGAAAGAAAGTCAGTGTGTGTTATGTGCAGGGAAGGGTACTGTATCAGCTGAATTTGCTAAACCACTAGGAGGAAAGAGAGCTTACCAGGTGGTGAGGTTTAGACACTATAAAAGCCGGTGAGTCAAATTACAACTTCCTCTTGCTAGCCTCATTTGTAGAGCAGAAAGCAGCTAACTACAAGAAGCTACATTTTCTTATTAATTTAAAACTCATATCTCAGCAGGAGTCAGTGACTGTTAAGATTAAGTAGACATATAACTTCATTAGAAGTAGAACGGGTCTTATTTAGGGTTAAGAAAAGAAAGAAAAGAAAGAAAATCAGTGTGTTCTGTGCAGGGAAGGGTACTGTATCAGCTGACTGTGCTAAACCAGAAGGAGGAACGATAGCTAACCTGGGGGTGTGGTTTAGACACCATAAATGCAGGTCAGTCAAATTACAACTTCCTGTTGCTAGCCTTGCTTGTAGAGCAGAAAGAAGCTAACTAAAAGAAGCTACATTTTCTTATTAATTTAAAACTTATATCTCAGCAGGAGTCAGTGACTGTTAAGATTAAGTAGACAGATAACTTTATTAGAAGTAGAGGGGGTCTTATGTAGGGTTAAAAAAGAAAGAAAGTCAGTGTGTGTTCTGCACAGGGAAGGGTACTGTATCAGCTGACTTTGCTAAACCACTAGGGGAAAGAGAGCTTACCTGGAGGTGCGGTTTAGACACTGTAAAAGCAGGTGTGTCAAATTACAACTTCCTGTTGCTAGCCTTGCTTGTAGATCAGAAAGCAGCTAACTAAAAGAAGCTACATTTTCCTATTAATTTAAAAACTTATATCTCAGCAGGAGTGTGATTGTTAGCTATAGACAGATAACTGTGGTTTAGAAGAAGAAGGGGTCTTATGTATGGTTAAAAAAGAAAGAAAAGAAAGAAAGTCAGTGTGTGTTCTGCAGGAAGGGTACTGGTATTAGCTGACTTTCCTAAACCAGTAGAAGGAAGAGAGATTACCTGGGGTGTGGTTTAGACACTGTAGAAGCAGGAGAGTCAAATTACAACTTCCTGTTGCTAGCCTTGCTTGTAGAGCAGAAAGCAGCTAACTACAAGAAGCTACATGTTATTATTAATTTAAAACTTATATCTCAGCAGAGGTCAGTGACTGTTCAGATTAAATAGACAGATAACTTTATTAGAAGTAGAAGGGTTCTTATTTAGGGTTAAAAAAGAAAGAAAAGAAAAAATTCAGTGTGTGTTCTGTGCAGGGAAGGGTACTGTATCAGCTGACTTTGTTCTGACGGTGGGAGGAAAAGAGAGCTACCTGGGATGTGGTTTGGACACTACAAAAGCAGGTGGTCAAATTACAACTTCCTTGCTAGCCTGGTTTGGTAGAGCAGAAAGCAGCTAACTAAAAGAAGTTTCATACTTTTCTATTAACTTAAAACTTATATCTCAGCAGGAGTTAGTGACTGTTAAGATTATGTAGACAGATAACTTTAAGAAGTAGAAGGGTCTTATTTAGGTTAAAAGAAGAGAAGAAAGAAAGTCAGGATGTGTTTCTGCAGGGAAGGGTACTGTATCAGCTGACTTTGCTAAACCAGTAGGAGGAAAGAGAGCTTACCTGTGGGGTGTGGTTTAGACACTATAAAAGCAGGTGAGTCAAATTACAACTTCCTGTTGCTAGCCTTGCTTGTAGATAGAAGGCAGCTAACTAAAAGAAGCTACATTTTCTTATTATTTTAAAACTTATATCTCAGCAGGAGTCAGTGACTGTTAAGATTAAGTAGACAGATAACTGTATTAGAAGAAGAAGGGGTCTTATGTATGGTTAAAAAAAGAAAGAAAAGAAAGAAAGTCAGTGTGTGTTCTGTGCAGGAAGGGTACTGTATTAGCTGACTTTGCAAAACCAATAGGAGGAAAGAGAGCTTACCTGGAGGTGTGGTTTAGACACCACAAAGGCAGGTGGAGCTAAATTACTACTCGTAGCTAGCCTTGCTTGTAGAGCCGAAAGCAGCCAACTAAAAGAAGATAGATTTCCTATTAATTTTAAACCTATATCTCACCAGGAGTCAGTGATTGTTAAGATTAAGTAGACAGATAACTTTAAAGGAGTAGAGGGCCTTATGTAGGGTATAAAAAGAAAGAAAAGAAGAAAGTCAGTGTAATGTTTGGTGATTTCAGGGTACTGTATCAGCTGACTTTACTAAACCAATAGGAGGAAAGAGAGCTTACCTGGGGGTGTGGTTTAGACACCATAAAAGCAGGTGAGTCAAATTACAACTTCCTGTTGCTAGCCTTGCTTGTAGAGCAGAACAAAAAGCAGCTAACTAAAAGAAGCTACATTTCCTTATTAATTTAAAATGTGTATCACAGCAGGAGTCAGTGACTGTTAAGATTAAGTAGACAGCTAACTTTATTAGAAGTAGAAGGGTCTTATTAGGGTTAAAATAAGAAAGAAAAGATAGAAAGTCAGTGTGTGCTCTGTGCAGGGAAGGGTACTGTATCAGCTGACTTTCCTAAACCAGTAGAAGGAAAGAGAGATTACCTGGGGTGTGGTTTAGACACTGTAGAAGCAGGAGAGTCAAATTACAACTTCCTGTTGCTAGCCTTGCTTGTAGAGCAGAAAGCAGGTAACTACAAGAAGCTACATGTTATTATTAATTTAAAACTTATATCTCAGCAGAGGTCAGTGACTGTTCAGATTAAATAGACAGATAACTTTATTAGAGTAGAAGGGTTCTGTTTAGGGTTAAAAAGAAAAGAGAAAAAAGCCAGTGTGTGTTCTGTGCAGGGAAGGGTACTGTATCAGCTGACTTTGCTAAACCGGTAGGAGGAAAGAGAGCTTACCTGGGGATGTGGTTTAGACACCATAAAAGCAGGTGAGTCAAATTACAACTTCCTCTTGCTAGCCTCATTTGTAGAGCAGAAAGCAGCTAACTAAAAGAAGCTACATTTTCTTATTAACTTAAAACTTATATCTCAGCAGGAGTTAGTGACTGTTAAGATTATGTAGACAGATAACTTTATTAGAAGTAGAAGGGGTCTTATTTAGGGTTAAAAAGAAAGAAAAGAAAGAAAGTCAGGATGTGTTCTCTGCAGGGAAGGGTACTGTATCAGCTGACTTTTATAAACCAGGAGGAAAGAGAGCTTACCTGTGGTGTGGTTTAGACACTATAAAAGCAGGTGAGTCAAATTACAACTTCCTGTTGCTAGCCTTGCTTGTAGAGCAGAAGGCAGCTAACTAAAAGAAGCTACATTTTCTTATTATTTTAAAACTTATATCTCAGCAGGAGTCAGTGACTGTTAAGATTAAGTAGACAGGTAACTTTATTAGAAGTAGAAGGTGTCTTATTTAGGGTTAAAAAAAGAAAGAAAAGAATGTCAGTGTGTATTCTGTGCAAGGAAAGGTACTGTATCAGCTGACTTTGTTAAACCAGTAGGAGGAAAGAGAGCTTACCTGGGGGTGTGGTTTAGACACCATAAAAGCAGGTGAGGCAAATTACAACTTCCTGCTGCTAGCCTTGCTTGTAGAGCAGAAAGCAGCTAACTAAAAGAAGCTACATTTTCTTATTAATTTAAAACTTATATCTCAGCAGGAGTCAATGACTGTTAAGATTAAGTAGACAGATAACTTTATTTGAAGTAGAAGGGGTCTTATTTAGGGTTAAAAAAGAAAGAAAAGAAAGTAAGTCATTGTGTGTTCTGTGCAGGGAATGGTACTGTATCTCCTGACTTTGCTGTACCAGTAGGAGGAAAGAGAGCTTACCTGGGGGTGTGGTTTAGATACCATAAACACAGGTGAGTCAAATTATTTCATTATATATTTTGGCTCAGCTGATGACACTGGGCTTTATTTCATTATAGTTTTTGGCTCTGCTGAAGTCACTGTGCTTTTTTTCATTATTGTTTTTAGCTCAGCTGATGTCACCAGCCTTTATTTCATTACAGTTTTTAGCTCAGCTAATGTCACTGTGCTTTATTTCATTATAGTTTTTGGCTCAGCTGATGTCACTGGGCTTTATTTCATTACAGTTTTAGGCTCTGGTGGTGTCACTGTCCTCTATGTCACCATAGTTGTTGGCTCAGCAGATGTCACTGGGCTTTATTTCATTACAATTTTTGGCTCAGCTGATGTCACTGTGCTTTATTTCATTATAGTATTCGGCTCAGCTGATGTCACTGGGCTTTATTTCATTACAGTTTTAGGCTCAGCTGATGTCACTTTGCTTTATTTCATTACAGTTTTTGGCTCAGCTGATGTCACTGGGCTGCATTTCACTATAGTTTTTGTCTCAGCTGATGTCACTGGGCTTTATTTCATTACAGTTTTTGGCTCTGTTGATGTCACAGGGCTTTATTTCACTATAGAGTTTGGCTCAGCTGATGTCACTGGGCTTTATTTCACTATAGTTTTTGCCTCCGCTGATGTCACTGTGCTTTATTTCATTGCAATTTTTACCTCGGCTGACGTCACTGTGCTTTATGTCACCATAGTTTTTGGCTCAGCTGATGTCACTGGGATTTATTTCATTACAGTTTTTACTTAGCAGATGTCACTGTGCTTTATTTCATTACAGTTTTTGGCTCAGCTGAAGTCAGTGTGCATTATTTGATTATAGTTTTTGGCTCAGCTGATGTCACTGGCCTTTATTTCATTACAGTTTCTGGCTCAGCTGATGTCACTGTGCATTATTTCATTATAGTTCTTGGCACTGCTGAAGTCACTGGGCTTTATTTCAATACAGTTTTGGCTCAGCTGATGTCACTGTGCTTTATTTCATTATAGTTTTTGGCTCAGCTGATGTCACTGGGCTTTATTTCATTACAGTTTTTGGCTCAGCTGATGTCACTGCACTTTACTTGATTATAGTTTTTGTCTCAGCTGATGTCACTGGGCTTTATTTCATTACTACTTTTGGGTCAGCTGATGTCACTGGGCTTTATTTCATTAGAGTTTTTGGCTCAGCTGATGTCAATGTGCTTTATTTCACTATAGTTCTTGGCTCTGCTGATGTCACTGTGCTTTATTTCACTATAGAGTTTGGCTCAGCTGATGTCACTTTGATTTATTTTACTATAGTTTTTGGCTCAGCTAATGTCACTGTGCTTTATTTCACTACAGTTTCTGGCACAGCTGATGTCACTGTGCTTTATTTCAATACTGTTTTTCCTCAGCTGATTTCCATGGCCTTTATTTCATTTCAGTTTTGGCTCAGCTAATGTCACTGGGCTTTATTTCATTACAATTTTTGTCTCAGCTGATGTCACTGTGCATTATTTCACTATAGTTTGTGGCTCAGCTGATGTCACTGGGCTGTATTTCACAATTTTTTTTGTCTCAGCTGATGTCACTGATCTTTTTTTTGTTACAGTTTTTGACTCAGCTGATTTCCCTGGCCTTTATTGCATTACTATATTTGGCTCACATGATGTCACTGGGCTTTATTTCATTACAGTTCTTGACTCTGCTGATGTCACTGTGCTTTATTTCAGTATAGAGTTTGGCTCAGCTGATGTCACTGTGCTTTATTTTACTATAGTTTTTCGCTCAGCTGATGTCACTGTGCTTTGTTTCATTATAGTTTCCGACTCAACTGATTTCACTGTGCATTATTTCATTACAGTTTTTGGCTCAGCTAATGTCACTGGGCTTTATTTCATTACAGTTTTCGGCTCAGCTGATGTCACTGGGCTTTATTTCATTACAGTTTTTGGCTCAGCTGATGTCACTGGGCTTTATTTCATTACAGTTTTCGGCTCAGCTGATGTCACTGTGCTTTATTTCACTTCAGTTTTTGGCACAGCTGATGTCACTGTCCTTTATTTCATTACTGTTTTTCCTCAGGTGATGTCACTGTGCTTTATTTCATTACAGTTTTTGGCTCTAGCTGATGTCATTGTGCTTTATTTCATTATAGTTTTTGACTCAGCTGATTTCCCTGGCCTTTATTTCATTTCAGTTTTGGCTCAGCTAATGTCACTGGGCTTTGTTTCATTACAGTTTTTGGCTCAGCTGATGTCACTTTGCTTGATTTCATTATAGATTTTGGCTCTGCTGATTTCTCTGTGCTTTACTTTATTACAGTTTTTGGCTCAGCTGATGTCACTGGGCTTTATTTCATTACAGTTTTTGCTCAGCTGATGTCATTGTGATTTATTTCGTCATAGTTCTTGGATCAGCTGATGTCACATGGCTTTTTTTCACTATAGATTTTGGCTCAGCTGATGTCACTCTGATATTCACTGTGGTTTTTTGGCCCAGCTAGTGTCACTGTGCTTTTATTTCACTATAGTTTTTTGTCTCAGCTGATGTCACTGGGCTTTTTTTCATTACAGTTTTTAGCTCAGCTGATGTCACAGGGCTTTATTTCACAATAGATTTTGGCTCAGCTGATGTCACTGCATTATTTCACTGTGGTTTTTGGCCCAGCTGATGTCACTGTGCTTTATTTCACTATAGTTTTTGTCTCAGCTGATGTCACTGGGCTTTTTTTCATTACAGTTTTTAGCTCAGCTGATGTCACAGGGCTTTATTTCACTATAGATTTTGGCTCAGCTGATGTCACTGTGCTTTATTGCATTATAGTTTTTGGCTCAGCTGATGTCAGTGTGCTTTTTTTCATTATGGTTTTGGCACAGCTGATGTCACTGTGCATTATTTCATTACTTTTTTGGCTCAGGTGATGTCACTGGGCTTTATTTCATTACAGTTTTTGGCTAAGCTGATGTCAATGTGCTTTATTGTATAGTTCTTGGCCTGTTGATGTCCTGGGCTTTATTTCACTATAGATATAGCTCAGCTGATGGCACTGGGCTTATTTCATTATGTTTTTGACTGTGACGTCCTGCTTTTTTTTCACAGCAGATTTTCTTGGCTGATGTCACTGGTTTATTTAGTTTTTTTGCTCAGCCGATGTCACTGTGCTTTATTTCATTATGGTTTTGTCCATTGATGTCACTGGTCTTTATTTCGTTACAGTTTTAGGCTCAGCTGATGTCACTGTGCTATATTTATTACAGTTTGGCTCAGCTGTGTTATTGGGCTGTCTTTCACAGCTTGCCCAGCTATCACTGGGCTTTATTTCATTGCAGTTTGCTCTGCTGATGTCATGTGCTTTTTTCTTTACAGTTTTTGGCTCAGCTGATGTCAGAGCTATTTCACTATGGAGTAGCTCAGCTGATGTCACTGTGTTGTTCATTCTGGTTTTTCTCAGCTGATGTCACTGTTCATTATTTCATTGTGGCTGTCTCAGCTGATGTCATTTCGCTTATTTCACTATAATTTTGCCTCCGCTGTGTCACTGTGCTTTATTTCACTATAGTTTGTTGCTCACCTGATGTCTTGATTGTAATTACTGTTGTTTTTCTCAGCTGATGTCACTGGGCTTTATTTTGTTACAGTTTTTACTCAGCTGATGTCCTGGGCTTTATTTCACTGAAGTGTTTGCTAAGCTGTGTCACTGTGCTTTATTTCGTTAGTTTTGGCTCCCGTTGTGTCATGTCTTTGTTCCATTATAGTTTTGACTCAGCTGTTTTCACTGTGCATTGTTGTTATGTTTTGCCCTGCTGTGTCACTGGGCTTTATTTTATTACAGTTTTCGGCTCAGCTGATGTCACTGTGCTTTATTTCATTATATTTTGTCTCAGCTGATGTCACTGGACTTTATTTCATTACAGTTTTTGGCTCAGATGATGTCACTGTGCTTTATTTCATTATAGTTCTTGGCTCAGCTAAAGTCACTGGGCTTTATTTCGCTATGGTTCTTGGCTCTGTTGATGTCACTGTGCTTTATGTCACTATAGAGTTGGCTCAGCTGATGTCAGTGCGCTATTTCATAGTTTCCTGGCTGATGTCACTGTGCTTTTTCTTTACAGTTTTGGCACAGCTGATGTCACTGTGCTTTTTTATTACATTTGTGGCTCAGCTGATGTCATTGCTTTTACTTCATTATGGTTTCTGACATGTTTCCCTATTGGTATTTCTTTTCGCTCAGATGATGTCATCGGGCTTTATTTCTTACAGTTTCTTTTTGTTTGATGTCACTTGTTTTTTATTTCGTGGTTTTTTTTATTTCATTAGAGTTTGTGTCTCAGCTGATGTCACTGGGCTTTCTTTCATTACAGTTTTTGGCTCAGCTGATGTCACTGTGCTTTATTTCATCATAGTTCTTGGCTCAGCTGATATCAGTGGGCTTTATTTCACTATAGATTTTTCTCAGCTGTGTCACTGTGCATTATTTCACTATAGTTTTTGGCTCAGTTGATGTCCCTGTGCTTTTTTCAATACAGTTTTGGCCCAGCTGTGTCATTGGCTATATCATTATTGATTTTAGCTCATTGATGTCACAGTTGTTTCACTATAGATTTTGGCCTCTTAATGCTGTGCTTTTTCATTACAGTTTTGGCTCAGTGATGTCAGTGTGCTTTTTTTTCATTATACTTTTTGGCTCAGGTGATGTCACTGGGCTTTATTTCATTACAGTTTTTAGCTCAGCTGATGTCACTGTGCTTTATTTTAGTATAGTTCTTGGCTCAGCTGATGTCACTGGGCTTTGTTTACTATAGGTTTTGGCTGTGATGTCACTGGGCTATTTTGATATAGTTTTTGCCCATGATGTCACTGGGCTAAATTCATTACAGTTTTCCCACCCCTGCGTGTTTGCTTTGTCTAGTGGCATTTGTGTGGCATTCCCAATGTTGTGTTATTCTGGTGTCCGGTTGCTTTAACTCCATCTCTGATGACCTGGTGCATGGTGGAGCTTGTTGTGTATGGAGATCTAAACACTGTGGAATGATCTGACATGGAGACAGGGACTCAAGTTTCACACTAGGGCAAAAAGACAACATCAGGAGGGCATCTTTCAATGAAATGCATGCTAGAGCAGCCCTGTAATAGAGGGAGGGAAACAGTGGTGGGAGACTAAGGAGTTATTCTGAATAACTAATGCATTTGGATAGTGGTAGGAAAAGTAGAAAGAAACTCTAATTTCTGAAGGTGGGAGACTAAGTAAGGTTTAAAGAGCAAGTTTAGGAAGTGTAAGGAATCAAGTGAGGGGTGGAATGTAAACCTTGAATGTCTAAGAGAGCAGGGAAGTGTAAGGAAGCAAGGCACAGATAGAGAGTTTAAGACAGTGGGAAAGACTTAAAGAGATACATAACAGAATGTGAACCAGTAATGTCAGATTGCTTGTAAAGCAACAAGAAGAGCGGCCCCTGTGGTTCTCTAAAGCTGTGGCTAAGAAAATGTGAGAAAAAGAGGTATTCAGAAAACACAAAGACACAGAAAGAAAGGACAGGTGGAATATCTAAGTAAGCAAACAAGCTGGGAAAAGCTGTTAGGAGGCTAAGCTATAACAGAATAGTGAGAGGAAACATAGAAACAACAAACACAAAATGACCAGATAAGGACAGCTTGGCCCACCAGAATGCCCATTCTCTACCTGATGGATAAGCTGCAGATCCAAATTAACCAACAGCCTATACCTACCCCACCCTAGAATTGCCTTTTGACTGTCCCATGCATGGCAGATTCTCCCACCACTGTTTGTGACTCCACAACCTCACCTGGAATGCCCTTCCATACACATCCACCACCCTCTCTGTGAAAAAAACTGTAAGTGCCTCAGGCTGCCCCATTCTATCAGCAAAAACTTTTTCAGATAAAGCAGAAAGAGCATAAATGTATTGGTAGGCTAAAAAGGGATGAGGACAGTGAGTGGAGAACATGAAAAGCTGAGATACTGAACAACTATATTTACCAGTACTCACAAAGAGAGCAGGAGGGGCTAAGACTCATGAGGACAGGTTCACAGGGGAGAAGTGGAGCACCAGCCCATTTCGGTGGATAAGTCTTAAGATACCAGAGACAGTAAGACAGACAGGCAGTAAGACAGATGGGATGCCCTTGAGTTTAGAAGGAACTCAAGAAAGTCCCTACTCAGGACCACTAATGACCCTTTTCAATCACTCACTAGAGACAAGGGTTTTTTACCTGTTGAGCTGGAGGAGGGCAGAATGGTCCCCTGCAGAAAAGCAGAAGTAAGGAGTAGGCAGCAATTACAGGCTCAAACTGATATCAGGGATAGAACTGTTGGAGTCCTTGCTCAATGAGGAGAGTGATTGCAGGTGAAGTGGTGGCCCAAAACAACATGGATTCACTGTGACTGATTGTGTCGAATAATCTTGACCAAAACAACTGATTGCACCAACAGGTGGTGCATCAAGGAGGATGGTGAATATAGCCTGGTTTCATTAAGACCTTCAACATAGTTGACATAGGAACTGCCCTTTATTTTTATTTATTTATTTAGTTTTTGTTGACCCGGGTAGTGCATAGACAAAGATGCCTATTTTCAGGCACGACCCGAGGAGGGAACAGATGAATGCCAACTGACCTTGAACAGATGATGCTGATGGTATTTTAGTGAATGAAATTTGGCAGGACACGGGAAATTCCCTGCTCTTTCGATAATGCTATGGGATCTTTAATCCACCTGAACCGCAATCAGCAGATAGGACTCAGTTTAACGTCTCCTCGACGGCACCTCAAGTGCAGCATCCTCTCTTGCTCACACAGTCATACTGGGATATTAACCGAGAGTGCAGATATGGAACTGAACCCACAGCCCTCTATCTCCCGACCTCAGGGTGAGTGTGCTACCTACTGAGCCACTGACACTGCGGTTAACAGATTGGAGATCTGAGGGTGGCTGGGCTCACAAGGTGGGTAAAATGGCTAAAGACAGGACTCAGAGAGTGATAGTAAATAGCGCCAAAAATCCATACAGAAGTAGGTGACCAGTAGGTGCCACAAATGGTGCTGGGCAAGCCTTATTCAATGTCTTCATCATGACATGCAGAAGGCTGGAGGAATATGTGCCAGTTAGATAACACAAGATCTGCAACAAGTGGACACACAGAGGCTGGAAAACAAGAAATGATCTATGTTTGCTTGAGGAATGGTCATGGGTATAGCAGTGGGTTTCAATGCTAAAAAGTGCAATAATGTACCTGTGACAGAAATCCAGAGAGAATAGAGGATGGGTGGGAGCTCTAGCACCCAAATCAGAAGAGAGGCGTGGGGGTTATCATATCCGATTACAAAGTCATCTAAGCAATGCAAAGAAAGCAGTGGTGAAGGCAAGCAGAATGCTAGGGTGCACAGGAAGGGCATAATGAGGTTGCAGCAAATCAAATTTCATCTGCAAAGTCACAGCAGTAGCCAATTCGCCCTGGATTAATCCATGAATTTCTCCTGTTGCTTGGCCCATTTCTCCAAGGCAAAGGAAATTTCACCTCTTGGGAAATTTCACCTGTGGAAGGTGAAATTTCACCTGCTCAAAGTGAAATCTTCAGAAAATGAACTACCTCCAAAAGCCAAATTTCACGGAAAGCAGAAATTTCAACCTGAGTGAAATTTTGCCTTTCACAGATAATTACACATTCATTAAACAAAATGTATAAAATTCATGGATTACTCAGTGTAACAATTTTTTCACTTCACCTATCTCAGGCATAATAGCAGGAAGAAAGAAGTTGTGATGTCATTATGGATCACTGGTGAGGCCCATCTGAATACTGTGTCAGTTCTGGAGACTGCATCCCAGGAAAGGCATAGATAGATTGGGCAGTCGAAGAAGGGCGACTAAATGATGTGGGCGGCATCAGAGCCTGATGAGAAAGGCTCAAGGAACTTAGCAGCCTACACTGGAAGAAGGGAGGCCATACAAAATAGGTTAACAAATGACAACGGTCCCTTTTCATTAGGTGATGACTTCTTCAAAAGTTAACGTATACTGATCATTGGTTGAAATTTTTACTCAATTAATGTTAACTTTGCCATCTAGCAATTAGTTAGAATTGTTTTTTTGTTTACTTATTCATTAGTGAAAGTAGACTAAAATACTGTAGCTAAAGGAGTTAAAGTTTCTACCGACATTATCCAGCTTGAGTTAGTTGTTTGAAATAACTTAAAACGCAATTCAGTTGTTTTACTTGAAATGCAAAAAGAAATCAATCAATAATTACTTGAGTTTTAACAGCATATTTTGCAGTCATACTACGATAATGAACTCATGTCAGGAATGATCCACTCTGAGGCAGGATTCACAAAGGATGCATCAGCACACCACAGATGCCGGTGCAGCCTTGTGCTAATGTAATTCAGCAAGGGATTTATGTGCATCACACACACACCCTTAATGTTGCAACACAACTGGAGGGTTGTGCAGAGGCATATCTGTGCATATGCTGCACGCATTCTATCTACATTGGAGGCACATCCCCAGAGCAAGTCAGATGTGTGTCCTCAAAGAAATCTACAACAAGTAGATTAGTGGGTATTCACCCACTTGGCAGGCTGTATGCTGCAGACAGGGAGTTGGCAGCTTCACTCTGGCGGTCAGTGACCCCCCCACCTGCCATCAGGTATGCTGCACACACTATGACAGTAAATAAAACATATATGAGCAACCTCCTGCCCACCTCTGATTTTATACTGCACTGTAGTGGTAAGGAATAATAACTGACCCCCCACGGCTACGCATATCCCACACGTCGCAGTAATCCCATAAATCAACCGGTGGACCAGTAGTAGCACTCTCCTCCAGTCACCTGCCCCACCCGGCTCCCATCAGGCATGGTTCCTATGTGTGGGCAGCTCAAGCCACCGTATGCTACCATGCCTGCTAATAGAGCTGTCTGTAAATGACATCTGTACACCTAGAGCCCAGTGGTGGATCCTGCCAACCAGTGGACTTGCAATGTGTACTGTGCCTTATCATTCTGAAGTTTCCGTCACGGTAGATGGAACTGTGATGGAACAACAACAAGCAACATTCACTCTAGCTGAGCAATGTTGGATATGGCTGATCAATGCTGAACTGCATCACTACCCTCGCCACCAGAGGAACCCACCATCCTACCTGTCCTATGTGGTGCCAGATTTCCAGTCTTATGCACTGGTGACTGCCAGGCGCAGATAGTGGGTCAGGGGATGATTACCAGCTATACACCCCAAGAAATTACTTCCCTGTTACAGAATAGCAGGTGGGTGGGGATTACCGATCCATACCCTTGATCAATACCTCTGCCGGGAGCAGTATTTTCACCAATCAATGCCCCAGTACTGAAGACATGCTTCTGGAGATATTGCATAGCCTTTGTGATTCAATTGCCCATCTACTGCATAGGTTTAGAGATAGGTGTTGCCAGTATTCTTTGCTCAACAGACAACTCTGCCCCTCCCACAAGATCTAACCTGTTGGGCACACATAATATAGTTTAATTTTGATCTGTTCATGCCTGCCTGACTGCCATTAGCACTCTTGCACAGCAAATGCAACAAACCCTGTCACCAGATTTCTTTCCACACCTACAATGTCCCAAATGTTTGCCTGCATAATCATTAAATAATATTAAGTATATTCTATGATCCACTGAGACTCATGTGTTGTGGACAAGATTCAACCTGTCAGCCTGGAACAGCACACAGCTGCTCCTGCATGGCAATCAAGGATTCCGTCGAAAGCTATGTCACACCTGCCTACCGTCTTCCAGTGTGAAAAGCCTGCAGTATGATATTGGACTTTAGCAAATGCTGTTAGTGAGACAGAATCCCGAATTGTAGTGAATTTCACGGAAAGACTTGCCCCTGGAGCGATTAACCATCAGGAATTGGAAAACCATGAGTGCATGATTGCAGAACACTGCTATTGCAACTAGATTGTCATCCAAACTGTGGTATGTGGCTGTTTGGTTATTATTATGCTGAATGTATATGTAGGTCCTTGATTGGTTTAGATGTATCGCACTGGCTGGTTTTAAAAATTGTGGCTATAAAGGAGGACAGCAGGCGAAGGATAAGAGGAAAAGAAAGGAGAATATGGTTGTAAGGTGGTCTCTAAATGCAAGAGCCTGGGAAACAAAATTGCAGATTCCGGCACTCCTCTCAGAGGAATGTGGATATTGCTGCAGTAACAGAGCAGGCCACTGGTACCATGACGGACCTAGCTCGGTGCAGTATATATCCTCATTGCAGTTTTAAGCACCGTGCCCATGACCCTGACCAGTTTGAGCTTTGCTGCAGGGAACTACCCTGATGGTTACTCATGCTACCCAGACCAGGAGGCAGGATTGACAAGATGAAAACCTCAGGATGGTATGCTATTTGCCAGGGGAAACAGGGCCCACATGATGCACCCTGATGGTCGATCCCAGACAGGTTCTCATCTCACTCCTTTCAGATTGGGGCAGCGTCAAAGGAGGTGGCACGTGGTATGGTTGGGAATAACATAAAAGCCATAGGGCAGTGGTCATCAGATTGCTATAAAAAATACATCAGAAATTCAGTACATTAACCTTGTCAAATTGTTTTTCTCCCCTACAGGAAAGATTGAATGAGAAAGGTTTGGAGGGGGGAGTACAAAAAATAAAAAGGGATATACATTTTTCTTCCCTCATTTTCTCCTTGTGTGTTGTAGATACACAGCAAAAGAAGGACATTTGGATGGTGGGACACTCACACATTTATTGGGGGGAAAGGGAGGCAGTACATAAAACAGGTGGAAAGCAGATGGGTTTTGACCACAATGCAATAAGGATCACATGGAAAGGAATATGAGGAATGCAATTGGGGCAGCTCCTTCCCTTACTGCTAGAGATGAGAAGGAACAACAAGGACCCAGACCTCCTCATAATACATCTGGGTGGCAATGACTTAGGGCATGGCCCATGGTTAGATATTTTTAACAGCATACAGATGTCAAGGTCATGAAGACATGGTGGCCGGGTACAATTATGTGGTCGAGATGATACCACATAGGGTGTGGAGACAAGCTAGACAACATAAAGCCATAGAAAAGGTGAGGAGGTGGATGAACAGTAGAGTGGGAAGGCTCATTCTAGAGAATAGAGGAGCTGCCATAAGGCATGATGAGGTGAAAGAGAGGATACCCAGGCTATACTGGGTGGATGAGGACTTATCCCCAATGCAGAATCACATATTTATCACTGAACTGGGCAGGGGTATAGACCAGTGGTTAAAAAAGAGGAAGTAATAGGCCAAAGAAGGAAGAGGGAAAGCTTGCCATCCAACACAAGTGGAAGGCAAGCTAACGGAAGCTAGGAAGAAAATATTTGATAAGGAAAAGGGAGGAAAAATGGGGAGGAGTGTTAGGGAAGAAACATAAAGTGGGAACAAAAATTGGAAGAAGGTAAAGGTATGGACACCCTGGTAAGTGGACAAATAGCAGGAGCAGGGGTGGACCTGCCAAGAAAAGTAGGAAATTATAAGACCAGCTCAGGTTTTACACCAGGGAATAAGGAGTGGGGAGAAAACAAGTGAAAGAACTCAAAACACAACTAGAAGAAATGGAAGACAATGATCATTAAAATGGAGTAGGATTTGAATGGAAAATGTGGACATGAAAAGAAATTATTAAAAGGAACCCAATATTGTATATATCGCAGATAATTGTGCTTCATGTGTGGAGTAACAAAAGGTTTTGCCGACTGAGCAGCCACATCTACAATATTGAGTCAGTGTTTCTTTTCCAGGGGAATGGGATCTGGAACAAGATGGGTTGCCATAAGAAGCAGCCTCCATTGTTCTAGGCCATTTTTGAGCCTGAAAGAGACATGAGTAGGAGTGGGGGGGCAAGGGAGGGAGGTTAGTGAGGTCAGAGGAGTGGGATGGACCCATGAGGTCACTACAGTGCCATCAGGTGTGGGAGGTGGGAATGGGAAAATAAGAGGGCAAAAGGACAAAGGGAAGGGCAGAGCAAAAGAGGGTTTAAGAAGGCCAGCACAGAGAGGGTCTGACATTTTCTGCTAGGTTTTGGTAAGTAATTTGAAAACCCACCCGCCTCCCTGGGTAATGGGCAAGAGGAAAGAAGGTAGGAAGAAAATATTTGATAAGGAAAAGGGAGGAAAAATGGGGAGGGTTAGGGGAGAAAATAAAGTGGGAACAAAAATTGGAAAAAGGTGAAGGGGTATGGACACCCTGTTAAGTGGACAAGAAAGGGGGAGCAGGAATTTGACCTGTCCAGAAAATAAGGAAATTATAAGACCAGCTTGGGTTTACACCCGGGAATAAGGAGTGGAACAAGACCGCCTCGGGTTTTGACTACCGGGGGAGAAAACAAGTGAAAGAACTCAAAACACAACTAGAAGAAGTTGAAGACAATGACCGCTAAAATGGAGTAGGATTTGAATGAAAGATGTGGACATGAAAGGACATTTAAAAAGGCACTCAGTATTGTATGTGTTGTATATAGTTGTACTTTGTGTGTGGAGTAATAAAAGGTTTTGCCGACCGAGCAGCCAAATCTACAATATTGAGTGGGTGTGTCTTTTCTGGGGGAATGGGATCTGGAACTATGTTACATTTCAGTGCATCAAGCAACAAGGTCAATACAAGAAACAACAGGGGTTTACAAAGCAGGCAGCAGGTAGAATAACAGTATGGTACTCTCATGATAAACATTGATCTTCATGCCAGGCAGCAATGCTGTTAAACATTGCAGATTGCACTTCATGCCCTGGTGCAGCCAACGAAACAATTTGTTTTATTTGCCCCCAAAGCCTGTTAGCAGTCCCTGCACTCTTCAAAGAAACTGCACAATTTAAAATTTTTATTCAATCATCTTCCTGTTGCTGCTGCCATTTTAGACTGATGATAGGTAGTACATACTCTTCCTTCCAAGTCCTGCTACATCCACAATAAACCTTTTTATTCCTTTATTGCCCCTCAGTCGTATAGCTGGCTTAGTGCCCTATTAAAGAGCAGCTGACACCTTCAGGAAAATTTCAACAAAAAATAATATTTAGACACAGTTTGGCTTGTATTCCACATTAGTTCTGTATTCCTCCTCCCCATTATTTATTACTGATATGATATGCATGAAAACAGGATGCTCGCTCCTGAAAAGTTTATCTATTCTTATTGCTTTTTCCCTACTTCAAGTCATAATGCACTGCTTGTGACATCACAGTTACTCACATGGCAACAGATTATGAGTCACAACAGAGGATTGTGACTTGATGTAGTGGTAACCTACAGAAGCAGATGAACTCTGAGGTATAAAGAATCATATATCATGCAAATTTCCTCAGTTAGAAATAATGTTGAAGAAAATCTATAGAATACTGTATATATGGAATGCAAGCTGAATTAGTCTTACTAAATATTGTTTTCAAAGTTTTCTTTGAGGCATCAGTAGCTCTTTAAATATTAACAGAGTTTAAAATTTTAATTTGGGCCTTTCCCTGTCAGTAGTGCCAGAGGTACCTACACCATCCCAGTATTTAGCTGATTCCTAGCATACCATCATCACAGCATCATAATTGCCCAACACCAGGAGAGTGTCTGTGTTTTCTCACTTCTTTCTCCCATAGTGTGTATAGCTATGTCATGGTCTCTCATTGCCCCAAAGGGGCCAGCCCAAAGTACCAAGGTCAGGTAAGAAGCCATGCAGAGACACTGCTGCTCCAAGCACCCAACAGTGCCCCTCATCCTCCACCACTGTTTGCTATCAGTGCAGGAACCAAGCCTCCTTATTGATAGGAGGCTGTCAGATGACAGCTCAATCCAGCTCCTCCCCCACTGACCCCAACATTCTGGGCTTATTCTGAATCAGGGTCACAGGACAGTGGCGAGTCTGGTATTAGCACCTCAACCCTCAACCACTGGGACGGTCTATTTCATACATTTTACTGAACAAATATATGAAGTTTATGGTATGAATCTGCACCTAGAAACTGCTAAATATTTTGAAGTCAGTTTCTCTCTTGTGTGCTATGGCACAAAAGCAACAGAATGCCAAACTGACTGTGACTATTTCTGCTGCACACTTGATTCCATTTCAAAATACTACACTGCACTACAAACTTAGTGTATTGTACTTATCAAATGATAAAACAACATTTATTTTGTATTTTATTAACCAATCTAATTAAATAACTCACACATACATACTTTAATATTTATTTATTTATTTATTTTATTTATTTAAACAGCAGTTTGGAAAACCTCTGAGTCATAGGCTCATTTACAAAGGTACCTTGTCACAGTAAGACAAATGAAGATACACAGTATAACAGTACAACACAGTATAACAGTAACTTAAGACATAGATACAAACAAGCTGGTACAGGTAGGATTGATGCAAACAATACCAGAGTTATGTTGTCCTTAGCAGCTTAGTAGTAAGCTTTGTCATAAGTATTGAGTACGGCTTTGACTAGTAGCAATTACAACCCGGAAGTGTTAATAAGGTGGTTACGTAAGGAAGTTTTGAAGCGCGATATAGTTGGAGCTTGGAAGATGGAGGGGCAGTGTGTTGAACCAGGAGGGCCCTAAAGCTGAAGGCTCTTTGGCCGTGAGAGGTCCTAGCTCTAGGGATAACAAGAGAGGTTTTCCCAGAGGTCCGAGTATGAACTAGTGGGACAGAGCGGCGTATGGTGGTGGTGGTCAATCCTGGTGGGGATAGCCCAAGGAGGGTCTTTTTTGTAAGGGTACAGGTCAGATATTTGAGGCACTCATCAAAATCAAGTACCAGCACTTTGGCATACAGTAGACAGGTGTGTGTTAGCCTAGGTGCCCCAGTAATTAACCTGCAGGCCTTATTCAGAGTAGTGCGAATTTTATGGAGTGCAGTCTGATCAGCAGCACCATACACCGACAGTCCATAGTCCACTAGGGACAGGATAGAGGAGGTGACTGCGAGTCAAAGAGCCTCCGGGGGGGGAGGCAGTGTTTATACCGATGTAAGATGCCCAATCGGGATATTAGTGGCAGTGGCTGAGGGCAGTGATGTGTCCATGGAAGAGAGGGGGTCAAAATGGATCCTAGGTATTTATAGAAGCAAACTTGTTCGAGTGGAAAAGAGGACCCAGAGTGAATGAGGAGTTTGAAGTTGCAGGACTTGTTTTGAGGATGAGTGAAGAACATGTTTTTGGTTTTTTTAAGATTTATCACCAATCTATGTTCCTTGAACCAGCCCTTGGCTTCAGTGAAGGACTTCGGCAGTGAGTCCTGGAGAGCAATAGGGTTATGGCTTGAGGTAAAGATGACTGCATAATCAATGTACAATAGAATGTTCCCTGAGCAAGAGCTTGGAAGGGTGTTAAGGTAAAGGGAGAATAGTAAGGGGCCCAGAATGGAGCACTGGGGAACCCCAGAAAATATGGGACAGATGTCTGAGTAGGTCCCATAAATTTTTACATGCTGTGAGCAGTCAGACAGATAACTGGTGCACCAGGAGATAGGCCCAGCAACAAAACCAGAGAGACTAAGGGCATCAAGAAGGAGGGGGTGGGAGACAGTGTCGAAAGCTTTAGAGAGGTTAATGAAGACCACACCAGCCAGAGAACCAGTGTCTAAGAAGGAGTGGAGAAAGTTGGAGAACTCTAGGAGGGCTGCGTTGGTACTGTGGCCCACTCAGAAGCCATGCTGCTCAGGACATAAGACATTATAGGTGGAGAGGTAGTCAGAGATTTGAGAGGCCACCTCTTTTTCCAAGGCCTTGGAGAGAGGAGAGAGAATGGAGATTGGCCGATAGTTTCCAGCCACAGTCCTATCACCACCTTTAAAGATAGGGGTGACAGTGGCGACTTTCCAGGCAGTTGGAACCTTCTCCAGGCAAAGAGAGTGGTTGATGAGGCACGTGATTGGGGTAAGGACTGTGTCTAAGACCAGCCGTAGGATACACGGATCCAGGGTGTCACTGCCTGTACTATTAATCTTGAGGGCAGTGACAAGGTGCGGCCTAAGTTCTTGGGCAGAAGCACAGTGGAGGAGAAAATAAGGGTGAGAAAGATTTATGGCAGGTGCTGGGGGTGGAGGGTCAAAAAAATTTGTAGAGAGGATAGGGCTAAGGTCAGTGAATGAGGTGTTGAGGTGGTTGGCTATGAGGGCTGGGTCTGAGGAGATCATGCCATTAATGTTGATATGGGTGGAATTTAGGAAGTGTGCACTCCCATTTCACTGTTTAATGTTATCCCAGAAGGTTCTGGGGTTCCTCCATGAGGCAGTGAGTGAGGACCGATAGTGCTCAGACATGGCCTTTCTGATGGCCCGAGTGCACTTGTTTTGGGTGGCAGCATATAACTGCCTGTCACTGGGCCGGCCAGTCTCAATGGCACGGTGCCATAGGTTGTCCCTATGTTTGAGTTGGTGGATCAAAGCTGGGGTTACCAAGGGGGCATTCTGCCTTTTATAATGGCGGGTCAACATTGGGGCAAAGATATCACAGGCATTATTAAAAGTTTGGGTAAAGAAGGAGAGAGCTGTGTCGATGTCAGGAGTTGTCTATATAGGAGACCAGTCAATTTGGGACAGAAGTTCCTTAAATTTTATCAGTCCACCAGGTATTAGACGCTGCTGGCATGTGGACTGTGCTATGGGTTTGGGGACTAAGGATGACCAGTGGAATAGAATGGGGCAGTGATCACTGAGAGAGTCTGGGAGGACTTGTACATTGGGGATCCGATTAGGGCAGTTGGTGAGTACCACATCAAGCAGGGAACTGGAGCCTCTCTTGGGGTTAGTCCTGGTAGGGTGGGTAACTAGTTGCATTAGGTCTATTGCAGAAAAGGAGTCTCGGGTAGAGAAGGAGGAGGGGCTGAGCCAGTTGACATTTAAGTCACCCACAGAATTTTATCAGCGGAAGGAGGTAGTGAGGAAAGGTATTCAGTAAGAGAGGCAATGGCCTGCATTTGGTCCCTGGGGGGGCACATATGCAGTAGTCAGATAAAGGTGTCCCTTTAAAGGGTCAGGGGTTAGTTTCAGCATAAGTGCCTGGGTCCTGGAGTCAAGGATGGGAGCAGGCAGGGCTAGTATGGGGAGAAATTCCTTGACATAAATAGCGCAGCCACCACCCCGTCTCCCAACACAGTCAGACTGGAAGAGGGTGAAACCAGGAAGGGAGACTAGGGAGTCAGGGGAGGATTTTGACAGCCAAGTCTCAACCAGAGCAATGACATCAGGGTTAATTGATGTGACCAGGCATTGTAGTGAGTCAAACTTTTTTAGGAGGCTACAGATATTCATGGAGACCATACATAGGCCTGTGGTGCTAGTCGGGGAGCTCCTGGGAACCAGGCCAGGGTTTGGATGAATGTTCCCTGACAGGAGTAGTAGCATGACTAACACCCTGGCTGGGAGATGGTGAAGGTTTTCTATGATTGACATGAGGAGGGGAGGCTAAGGGCAGGGGGGTGGGCGGGGTGGTACAGGAAGGAAGGCAAGAATAGAAGACACCAATGTTTTCGGGGTGAGGAGGAAGCTGGGGAGGGCAGGGAGTACCGAGACACACAGAGGTTCCAAGGGGCAGGAGAGCAGGTTCAGGAGCAAGGGGAGGAAGGGGTGCCAGGGCACAGTGCAGAGTAGCAGATGGGCAAGTGGGCAAGTGCACTGTTAGTGGGGATAGGCACAGGCAGAGCGTGAGGCAGGGCCAATACATTGTGGTGAGCAAGATCCAAGGGAAGTAGCACTGTACAGGTAGGAGTAGGAAGTAGAAAGGGAGCATAGGTCACTCTAGTGGCCAGCAGGTATAACCTGCACATGGGAAAGTGGGGAGATAGATTCTGGGCAACAGGACATGATGTCACCGGATGTGATGTCACGGGGTGGATCCTTAAATTGATAGCCGAAACTGGGTGGGTGGGTGGTTGGGGCGGGTGGGGCAGATGGCATGAAGCGCCGTCGGGCTAGCACCCCCCTGCAGGCGTCAAGATGAAGAGAAGAGGCTCTCTTTACCTCAAAATTTAATAGGCTGGAAATTCAGCTTCCTCAGCTCCTCAGGTGAGCTGCTTGTGTTGCTTGTGTTGCTTGTTTGTCCCGAGTGCCTAGCTTGGGGGGGTCTGCCTATGTAGTGGAGAAAACAAAGCCTCTCATTACTATGCAGCGGGAAAATATGTTGTGACTTTCAAAGAGGAGCTCCACTCTAAGCAAACAGGGCTATTCCAAAATGAGGTCACACTAGGACCAAGCTATCCTAATACCTTCAGTTACAAGCACAATTAGATCCAATACCACAGTATTCAACAAGTCTGCTCTATATTAGCTGCTTAGTATATCTGTCTTTAAGGTATAATCAGCAATTAGATCCAATACCACAATATTAAACCAGTCTGCTCTATATTAGCTGCTTAGTATATCTGGCTTTAAGGTATAATCAGCAATTAGATCCAATACCACAATATTAAACAAGTCTGCTCTATATTAGCTGCTTGGTATATCTGGCTTTAAGGTATAATCAGCAAGGCAACTCTAGAGCACCCAGTGAGTCCCTAGCTTTACACTTCAGCATTAGTAGCACAAGAAAAGAAGCAAATAACAAGCCCACCCAGTGGTGAACAGGGAACAAAGTTCATAAAATATAAGTGTTCATCAGGTAGCACCCCCTGCAGGCATCCAGACGAAGAGAAGAGGCTCTCTTTACCTGGAAAGTTATCAGGCTGGAAATTCGGCTTCCTCAGCTCCTCAGGTGAGCTGCTTGTGTTGCTTGTGTTGCTTGTTTGTCTCAAGTGCCTAGCTTGGGGGGGCTGCCTCGAAAGTTATCAGGCTGGAAATTCGGGTTCCTCAGCTCCTCAGGTGAGCTGCTTGTGTTGCTTGTTTGTCCCGAGTGCCTAGCATGGGGGGGGCTGCCTCGAAAGTTATCAGGCTGGAAATTTGGCTTCCTCAGCTCCTCAGGTGAGCTGCTTGTGTTGCTTGTGTTGCTTGTTTGTCCCGAGTGCCTAGCTTGGGGGCTGCCTTGAAAGTTATCAGGCTGGAAATTTGGCTTCCTCAGCTCCTCAGGTGAGCTGCTTGTATTGCTTGTGTTGCTTGTTTGTCCCGAGTGCCTAGCATGGGGGGGCTGCCTCGAAAGTTATCAGGCTGGAAATTCGACTTTCTCAGCTCCTCAGGTGAGCTGCTTGTGTTGCTTGTTTGTCCCGAGTGCCTAGCTTGGGGGTGGCTGCCTCGAAAGTTATCAGGCTGTAAATTTGACTTCCTCAGCTCCTCAGGTGAGCTGCTTGTGTTGCTTGTGTTGCTTGTTTGTCCCGAGTGAGTATTAGAAACATACTTCACTTGTAAAAAAAATGAAAATTATGTCACAGAGCAAAATCAGCACTAACTGCCAGTTCTACCTAATAGAATGCTGGTACCTATATTTACAGTTTAGCAAATACTTGAAATCTAACTGAGGAGGGTTTTCTTTAAGAAAACAGCTAGAGACTTTACTATTTATAGCATTGATGATCTGGGCAGTTTCTGTGCTTTTATGGTTGAGTATAGTTTGATGAAATTAAAAGTTTTAAATTTAAAACACTCCTGCTAGCTAAACCTGACAAACATAAGAAAACATAACCAGTACATTAAAGCTATTTAGTAACTGTTTTCTTGCAGAAACCCCCTCAGCTAGCTCTCAGGTATCTGCTAAACTGTAACAGTAACATTTGTGCTCACTGGATAAGAACAGTTACACTGCTGTGCTGTTGTGAACTGATTTTAAAGTAGTGCATATGCTAAATCTAAGGAGCTCGGCTGCATCACTGTCACATGAGACAGGGTGCATTGTAGGAGAGAGAAAGGTAACCTACTTTGAGATGGAGAACACCCAGGGGGTCCACAAAACTACCATAAAGCTATCAGACGCAGATTGAGGAAAAACTCCTAATAACAGACAGAGGGAAGGCCACACTAGGACTTCACATACAAATCAAAACACTCTGTGTAACATATGTGTTTGCAAATTCTGGGTGAACTACTCCTTTAAGGCATAGAGTTTTTATGTGTTTAAAATACCATAATAACCGTTAATGTCACTCATTTGAAGCATGCCACCTCATTGGACATAGGTCTGTGTGTGGGTGGGTTGAACACCTGAACAAACATGCCAGCTTTGTTTTTCAGTTATGGAGTACCAATGATGATCCTTGCCCCTCACCACCAGGGCAGGTAACTTTTTAAATCATTTCAATATTTATCTGGTTGATCCTGCCTACACATTAAACATCTATCTGGTTGATCCTGCCATTCATAGCCTTTGAGCCTGGCTTCAGAAACAGGCACTGTGTGTGAATGGAGCATGAGTTTCTATTGAGGTTTGCACAGTCATGTAAAATAAATAAATAAAAGCAAAAGAAACAGACAGTGTGCATGTATGTGTGTGTGGTGTCTGTGTACATCTGTATGTTGAGCTGCTCCAGCATCTTTACCATTCACTCCTTTACACCAGTAATTATAACAAAATAATATCTGTGCAAGATTTGTGTTATGAGGATTTTTCACATTCCTTGGGTGTGTGAAAAATCCTCATAACACACACCTGTTTGGACACTGTTCTCTGTATATTAACTGGGGTTCCCTTTTTCCCATAGAAAAACCCATGGCCTCATTTGCCATTATGCACTGTTTATAACAGCAAACATGTGTCAAGTTTCCCTCACCCCACGCATGCACCTGCCGCAGCTCTTCCATTTGGATTCCTGGCCACATTGCCTTGGCCCTGAAGACTGAACTGCAACTCAGACACATTGGTAAGTTATTTTAAAAAACAAAATCAGCTGCCACAAAAATGGGCAAATAATATTGCTTTTCATGATTTTTAACATCTGCGGTGAGATGCCATCTGATCCTGGTGCACTGCGGTGTTTTAATTCATTCATTTTACCTGATATATCTGTTTCCTTCATGGTTATAGGGGTACTATGATTTATATTAACTTCCCCAACTGGGTGTGTAAAGACTGAACAGAAATATTTATTGAAAGTAATTGTGATCTCTTGTGGCTGTGTAATAATGTGGTATATGTTTTCTTTAGTGAATTTATGTAGTTATAAAATAGCTTACTGTTTTGTTTGCTAGTTTTAAGTTTCATATTTTTCTTTGCCTGTTCTATACTATTCTTGCATGCTTTTTTGTGCATTTTTAAAATAAATCATCTGTCAGATGATTTTTTTTCATGCATAACATAACATTTATTTTTCTTCCTTATTAATTTTTCTTATTTAACAGTTAGGCTTCTCTTCTTTGTTGTTGAATTTCTTTACTCTTTTTACAAGTATTTATTATTTTATTAATGCATGTTCAGTTGGTTTCTTTGACAGATTTATTATCTATTTGTGAGTTCCATTCTATACTGCTAATTATTTAATTAATGCCTATAATATTTGCTGTGTTATAAAAATATATTTCTGTACATCCTTTTATGATAACATAATTGCGGGCGATTTTAAAGTATATTCAAGAATGATCACTGTTCCTTAGGGGCTACATCACTTTTGACAATTTATTATATTAGTATTTTTTGAACTTAACACTAAATCCAATATATTATTTCCTCTAGTGGTTCCTATTATATGTTGCTTTAAATTCACTTCATTACAGGCTATCAGAAATTCTCTACCAGTTCTGAATCTGCGTGTCCACTAATTTAGTTTCTATCACAATGGTTTAATTCATCTACAAGGACTATTTTCCCATGTCACAAAGGTGTTTCTATTTCAGAGAAACATAGAATATGACAGCAGATAAGAACCAGCTGGTCCACCAAGTCTACCCACTTCCCTACCTGGTTTGGCAATCCCAATACTTATTTGGACCGCTGTTCCCCAACTCTGCTTAGCTGCAGAGTACCCTTATGCCTATTCCATGCACTTTTCAACTTTCTTACTATTTTTTCTTAAACCAGCTCAGCTGGAAGGCTGTTTCATGAACCCACCACCGTCTCTGTGAAAAAATGCTTCCTAACATTCCCCCTAAGCCTCCCTCCAGCCTTATGTTATGTCCCTTTATCCTTGTGCACTTTTTCCTCTGAAATATGATTTCCTCCTGTACCTTGTTTATTCCCACAAAGTATTTGAAAGTCTCTATCATATCCCCCATACAAAAAAAAATTAGGCCTAATGCTCAACTACCTCAAATCACTAATTATTAGTTAATTGTTAATTATTCCTCAGTTTTGCTTTGGTTGATTTTTTCACATGCAAATGAGTTAGTGGCTAACTCCTCCTAGCTCAACCTACTGCTATCTAATTCTTAAAAGCTTCAGCAGTTAGTCACTGACCAATTTCCTAATTAAGAATTAACTAATTCCCATGAATTGAGTATTAGTTTGGCATTCATTAATTACTAGTTGAGCTTATGTAATAAATAATTCATGATCAATATTCAATTTGTTGAGCATCAGCTGATAAGTAACTGTACACCACACATAGTAAGCATAGTTATTAGTTAAGAATAACTAATTTTTAACCAGCTCATTTGCGCACTGCTGCTAGAAACTACCCAGCTGGGAGTCCAGGTAAGCTGTAGGAGAACATCCACTCCTCACTGAAGGTGCCACACATCTGACTGAGGCACCCTGAAGTACCCCTTCACCCCCCAAAGCCAGAAACTAGTCTCTGTCTGGGGTAGGCTCCATCCCAAAGGTACACCCCTTGGGGATGGCCTGAATGTTAAACAGGAGGCAGAGGTAAGTCCCAAATGACTATCTGAAATAAATTGCATTTATGCAAGTAAAGACTTCCTTACCCAGCTGGAGAGTCACTAGTTTGTAATTTTGTAGTCACTTACTAGCACATAAACTGGGTACATACTCCAAATGTGCCACTAAAAATTCAAGCAACTTTATGGTAACTATCAAGTAATCGACTGATAAGTGCTGAGTTAACAGGGAGTGTGTTGTAAAAATGCCAATGAAGTGCCTTATAGTTGTTCCTGATATACCTCCAATGGAGTACCTTCTCAGTTGGGACACCCCTGCATTACTCCAGAAAAGCACCTTTAGAGTATGGTCCAAAATGTTATTGAAGTGCCTTGGAATTATAGTATATACATTACAAATTGGATACCTGTACTCTGCAAATGCACCTGAAATGCAATTTAGGTACCTTCTTGAGTAAACTTCAATCTTTCAGTGTACAATATCCTCATAGTTAGGGCACAATTGTAAATTAAAACTTTCCAGAAGAGACCCGTGTGCCACAATGGGGTGATGGGCCCATCCCTGTGTAGCTTCAGTGCCCTCCCAGAGAACTGAACTAGGCAAATCTGGTACTCAGAACATGCTCTTGCCCTTGTGTCAGTTTCTCAGCCTCTGACCTGACTAGCCACACAAATCTGTAAACAGAGCAGGACTGAGAAAGGGGATGGTGTGTGCATTTCATTTTTTTTAAATGAGGTTTAGGGAGTCCTGGAAGCCATCACATGGGAGTGTACAAGTACCTTTTTTCAAATTTTCACTGGTAAATACTTGCACCTCAGATGCTCTGCTATTCATTACTCACTCTTCATATTCCTTTTCAAGCTGACCCCCTTCCCCCAGTCAGCAGCATGGGGTCAAATAGTGTTTTATCACATAATGACCAATAAAACTCTAGAGATGCAACATTTCAATGGGATCCATCTTCATATAATTTTACAACTTGGAGCAGAAGCTCAATGGAGATCAAGATCACTTTCTCAGGGACACATTGAGTCAGAGGCTGTGGCTGTGTAAGCATGAATATCCTGCTTCACAGTTTCAGAGACAATATTATGATGGAAGAAGGTCCAACTAACCACAATTCAACACCACCACCCTTCCATATCTTAGGGTATTTACTTACGGTGGTAAGTAATATACTTACGCAATTAGGGGGTGGGGGATAGGAAGAAGTAGGCTGCTGGTTAACTAGGATCTGCAGCTTATCCAGTAGGCAGGGAAATGGGCAGACTGGGTGGGCCAAGCAGTCCTTATCTGCCATCAAATTCTATGTTCCCATGTTTCTATGTGGTGGAGCTTTCTTCAGGAGGCCGCTAGTGTACTTTCATTTCTGCTCATTGAATTAACAGTGAAGTCTTCATCTTTCTCAAACATTAACTTTTTCATAATTTCTTGGGAGTTAAATCCTGAATGTGTTCAGAAAAGAAAGGTAAAGGTCATATACACTGTTTAGAAATAAAACTGAAGCCTTTACTAGACCACATTTTTCTATCATGAAGTTCAATGGACAGTGTCCTCAACTCTCTTTGCGTCTTCCTAGAAACTGTGAATTCTCCCAATACAGCATAGACACTCATGGTGTAGAGGAAGGAAAGAAGACTATTGCATCATGGTAAATGAACTCTTTGGGGTGTTCCTATGTTCAAGAAGCATGCAACAAGAGTAGATCAAGGATTTGCAACAAAATGGGAATAAATACACTAATTGCATGCATTTCAGTTAAGCTAAAAAAGCACAGTAGTTAAAACAACCAACAACTTGAGTGCATTGTAGAAGGTAAACAATCATTAAACATATTTTTCAATTATAAATAATATAATGCAAAAGGATTGACAAGTGTTCCTTTAACACCAGCTCTACACCAAATGGTCAAACAACAAAACATTTTAAAAGTAATTTTACTGTCAACTAATTATTTTCTCAGTTAGTCTTATTTCTCCCTCATGCACTGGCAGCCTCCATTATACCCGATACCTAGCCAACAACCCCAGGACTTGCTATCCTCAGAGGCAGCATGTGGTCTGGGTCATCAGGCAGGTATAGGCAGCTTGGAGTCATCATGCAGCCAGTGCACAGATTTCCTAGTACCCCCAAAGTGCAGCATGCCCCCATGCACTGTACACTTGACATCCTGCCTCTCTCTTTTCCCAACTCTGTGGTTTAGCTTGGTTTATCCTCAGCCACTGATAGTATCTGCAAGCACCAAACTCTTTCTCCACCCCACCCTGAGATGAGCAATCCAGCAGGAACTCAATCTCTTCCTCTTGCTGACCTTTTTCAACTCCCAAGACAACACTTGGAACTTCTGGGTCTTCAGCACTGCAAGTACAGTATCATCATTGCAATGGTGGGCCTGTGAAATGTAACTTGTCTGCACATCCACATGTGTAGTCATAGGTCCTTTCATGTTATTTTTTGTGGCTATTTCTGCTCTAATAAACACAGAATCTGTCAACAGACAATGACCAACTGGACCACCTAGTCGGCCCATTTCCCAACTCACTGCTGTAGCCCCAGATCCTATCTGGTGCATTTTTGTAAACCGATATTTATTGCCCAAGAACCCTCTCAGTTTTTAAATAACCCCTAAAACACCATAATGATGACATTTGGTAGGGGATGAGGCAGGAGGCACTCTGTGGGCATTGCCAAAACTGATCCCTGTGGTATTGCGCTTGTCACCCCTCTCTCCCCAGACTGGATCTCATTTACCACTGCCCTTTGCCTTCTGTTTTTCAGTCAGTTTCTAACCCGGTGTATCACCTTATGCCCCATGCCCAGGCTACTCATCTTGTTAACCAACTTTCTGTGCGGGACGGTATTGAAGGCTTTGCTGAAATCTAGGTAGGTGATGTTTATGGCCCTTTATGCTTCTTTTGCAGTTTCATCTGCATGTTCCAGCTTGCTGTTTTCCATATGAAATGGAAGTACTTCCATTTTTAGAGCAATTAATATGATTATAGTTCCAAGCAGGCAACTCACAACATGATGGTGCCTACTGTAGAAGCTATTTTACACATATCACATA